>KB696700.1:0-11323 GCA_000349165.1 Anopheles christyi | reverse complement strand
AAATTAATAATTTATGCATTAAGTTTACATCCTGCACCTGCAGCAAACGGGTACGGTGGAACCATTTCGCTACTCTGGCAGCAAATCCTATCACCGTTCAACAGAATGGCTAGCCAGTGTGTTCTCGGGTGAGCTAAAATAGAACGGTAAAGGATAATCCAGGCTAGTGAAAGAAGTGCGAAAGAAATGGCAAAAAAGCCTATCTGTGTAGTAGTTCGCTGGGTCGACGTGTACATCCGTTTGCCGGTGTAGAGAGCCACATGTGTTTCCGGCTCTGTTTTTCCTCTTCCGGTGTGCCGAGATTCGACCCAAAACCCTGTGCTGGACAGATGATAAACTTTCCTCCTTTGCTTTGTAGCTAAATTTGATTATTTTTCAGCATAAATCCACATACTTCTTGTATGTTTTGAGGTGTAACCCCACATTACAGATAATGGGTTGGACAATATACATTTTAAAATAAAAAAAACAATTCTCCATGATACACTGGTTCATTGAAGGTTAAAGATTAACCAACACATTTATTTATGCACCTCGTTTGAATGTTTATTCTCCGTCCGGTGTTCGACCCCAAAACAAAATGTGGTGATGAATGGCTAATCGACGTGACTGGGCACTAAACGAGATTGGAGGTAAAAAACGCCTTTTTTTATAGTGTTTTTGTTGGGCTCAGGGCAACTTTGCAAAAGTTTCAAAGTAATAGGCTTGTCTGTGCCGCAGCTCACCAATGGTTTGTCTTCGAGTTTGAAAGCGAAAAAAAAGCTCAAGCAAGTCAGAAAGAGAACAATGTATACCGACGATAAACCATAATCACCAAAACGGAAATGGTTTACGCCAAGGCGAAAACGATTAACATGCAACCGTACCGCTTTTCGGCGGCTTGTCGGTATGCGGGACAGGCGTGAGTTGTGAAGGTTTAGCGCCAATTTTGCACCGATCCAGAGAGATCCGGATGAGAGCCGAAATGTGAAAACATATCCATCCTGCTATTTGAAAACCCGCCATCCAGGTAGCTTCCAGGAACGGAAAGGACGTTGGGAAAAAGTTTTCTAGTTTGTGGTAGCACTTTTTTCGTCGCGCTGTAACGTCCCCAGCACCGAACATGTTTTATGCAAGAATGCAAAGCATAGGAAAAACAAGTTTTTAGCAAAAAATAACTAAAAACCCGGTTAGAATTAAAAGCGGAAGGAAGTGGGAAAAAATGAAATGTCGGTATTAAAACGATCCTGTTCCACTTTGCCACCACTAAAACGGTACACGCTTTGGTTGCAATCTTTCGTTTCTTATCCCTTCATACCGTTGCCACTCACCGTTTTGCGCCTAAATGTAGACACTCACCAGGGGTTGTGCATGAGCTTCGCATCTTCTCTACGGGTGTGAAGTCGTTTCGCATCGCAAAGGATTAAGTCAAGCTGTATCTGATCCCTGGCAGCACAAGAAGAAAAAGATAAAGAGATAAAAAAAATCTAAGGTAGCAGAAACCCTGGCTGGAAAAATGGTTGCGTTTAAGCGTTATTTCTTCTACTGGTGTGCCTCTTGGTAAGCTCTTCCATCGGTAGGTGTGAAATGGGGTTTCTCCATCGTATCATAAATATTGTAGCCGGAGTTTGCGGCCTAATTAGATTGTGGTGTTGTGGTTCAATCCTGATACTTCTTTCGGTGGCTTGCAGCTCACCTTATAGATCAAATCGCACATTGCAAAGGATTGCAGATAAAGAGGCACTCGGGTTTTTTTGTGTGTGCTCGTTGCTTAATGTGGTTAAGCCTATTATAGGCATCCAAACTCACGCTGCTAATGGGAAGCCGACCTCATTTACACGCAAGTAAAACTTTTATTTTCAAGGACAAGTGTTTCCAAAATACCGCAGCACGGCACGGTCACCATTACGGCTGCCACCACCGGCTGACAACAGTCGAAAATGGAAAGACAAACAAATTCCTGGTGCAGTAGGTTGGCTGCATAAGTTTTGCGCGCAAATTGTGCCTGGAATTCAAATTGCAGGTCTCCCTCCTTCCTCGTTCCTCAGAAAGTCGCTATTTGAAGTATTTTGAAGCTTTCCCAGGTGGCTGCTTCACCTGTAAAACCCTGACCTAGGATGTTGGTTGCTTGTTTAATCACATCGCACAAGTTGCGTCAGTGCTGACTCTCGTGCCTGTCGTGCATGTTATTATCCGGAGTCAAACGGAATGCTGCCACGGTAAGCATACAGTATACCGGCAACTGAACAATTTTGAAGCGAAAGGGAAGTAGTAGCAGTATCCTTGCATTTAAATTTATTTAACATCCAACCGTTTGTTTGTTTTGCTGTTCGATTGCTACCACAAATGTCGGTGTCCGTTTCAACCGCACAAACGACACCGCATAATATGGATAGCGGCGCCTGCAGCAGCCGGAAAATAACTGTCCTTATGATGCTGAGCTTAGTGTGCGCAGCTTTCCAGAAAGTCTTCTAGGCGAAAGAAAACAGTTTAGAGGAAGAGTAAAAACGCTCCAAACCTAACACGCCATATCAGTGGCAGGGCGTACAAAGAAGATGCCCAGCTTCGGACGTCACGTTGCGCGAGGTGAGCGATTTGTTTGCGGTGGATGGCAAGCAATTGATTTAAATTCTACCTCTCCCATTGTAAAAGTATCTTTCCTGGGGGGGGGGGGGTGGATGTTGCCGCAGGACCTTTTCAACCGTGATGGAGGTTGGAAAGGAGTTGCCAAACGACGAGACTTCATGATTTTCCCGATACCGTTCAATACCGAACAGGGAGAGTGTGCAAATGTTTGCCTTGTGTGTGTTGCTACACTGGCTAAACAAAGAGTGAAGTTGGGAGTGGTTGAGAAGCGGTGCGGACGATGTTTGTGTTTGTGCAACGATGCAAAGGATGAACTTTGCGGTCAGTTGGACTGCAATTGTGGCTGGCCCGAGCAACATATTAAAGCTTTCCCAACAACGAGCCGGGCAAGGATTGCAAGGATTGTGGCGCACTTGGACGACGAGGAGAAGGAAACAGTACAAGGCAACCACGCTTGACTAGTTTGTTGTAATTGTCCCTTGACGATGGTGACGTGATTTGCGATTCAATTGCAAACTCCTTCACCGACCCGCCTGCTACACATCGCAACATTCTCTCATCATTCGTGCATTAGCACGATGTCGTTGAATATGCAAAACTATCAGTCCAGCGTGAATATTTCTGCCCCCTCTCACTAACCTTCCCTCCGTTATTCCAAAGTGAACGAGCTTGGGACAGGGAAAATGCTACAAAAAAAAACCTTCTCCGATTGATTTTGCCTCGTTGATAATATTTTATGCGAAATCAAATGAACTGAAGCTGGCACGTTATTCAATGCACGTTGCTTCAATGGGTGTGTGTATTTAGTGACTTTAGTAACCAGCCCGCTACCCACGAGAGTGGGCGATTATGTTCCAAACAGATGAGCTTATGAGCCTGGTGCACACTCTTGACCTCCATGCAGTTCCATGCGTACAGGTTTTAGAAACTGTGTCGCTTTCCTGCGGTTGTGGGGGCGAAATTATTTGAAATTTGAATGTGCCCTTGTTTGTTTACGGTGGAAAGTTGATAGCAATGATTAGAATTTGTGTTTTGTTTGAACACACCAAGCCTACACCACCGTTAAACGTAAACACGCTTTCGTGACCATGTTTGATGTCAGGGTGATGATGGATTGGATTTTTATGAGCTCATGTTTTAGTGAGATTTTATTTTATTTTGGACTGAACGATGACGCTGTGTTGCTGCTGTTTGATATCATGATATAACGATGCGGTGGGAAAACTTTTTGATTTTATTATGGGTGAAAATATATTTTGTAAAAAATAAATAAAATAAATAAATAAATAAAATAAATAAAAAAATAAATAAATAAAACAAATAAATTCATATTTTCAATGCTTTTCCACTTGTTTGTTTGATTATTTGTAATAGTCAATCAACATAAAAGTAGAAGTACATACAAACTTAGTCTGCTTCCAGAGTGTCCGAAGCCGCAAACGGTCTCGCGCCTTCATATGTCAATCAGTTATCCGACCTTAATGGCGGATGTCTACAATCTTGTTTTTGTGAACGGCCTCAAAGGACTTTACGAGCTGGTTCGTCTGTCATAGTTAAACTAACGTGCCTTATTTTTGTGCCATAATTCTATGTTTTTTGTATTTATTTCAATTAGTTTCTGAATACACGCATATTACGCTACATGCAAATGTACTTTTTTAGGCTAAGAGTGTGTCTGACCCAACTCTGTTTTAGATCTTATGTGTGTCTGTTTTAGATTATGAATTGAAGTTTGTTTCTAAAGAAAAAAAGAATGGAACATTTATAGTCTCTGTAACTCACCGGAACTTTAAGAAATATCTTTTTTTAATCAAATAACTATTTTCACTTTATATTTTTTGATTGTGATGTTAAATCCTGTACGATACAATGTGTGTGCAATTAGAGTACACTTTGATAATTTTTAAAATTATCTGTTTGATGTATGTGGTGACCAGTTTGCCCCGTTTTGCTCTGCTTTAAATAGAACATTATACCAGGTCAACGAAAAAAACAAACGTCTATCCAGAAAAAGGACTGATTTCAATGCTTCGGGGCTTAATGAAAATTTATTCATAAACAACTATTGACGTATATCCGTTAGACAAAGGGAAGCTTTTCGCTCAAAAGTCATAGGACGTAATTATTCCATCACCAATCATGTGGATGTACGCTTTTATGTACGCATCTTCAAATAACCGACCGAAATCGTGTGCAACGTTTTATCGCACGGGTTCAGTAATTAAAATCTCACCACAGCCATTGATACATTAATCCACTTTTAAGCACCGTTTCGCCCGATAATTGAAAATAACACTGCAACAAACGCTTCTCGTGCGAATCGTTTTGCGTGCTGTATTTTCCATCGAAAGAACTCCCCACTTGGACATGTTTTCCCAACTTTAGCCCATCGCTATCGGCTGCAAGGTGTTGTGATGTGCGCGAGACAAACATTTGCCACGCTTATGCACCTCCCGGAAACGGAAAGAACACTACAACAACTATGAAGGCTGTGAGTGTGTTTGCGTGTGTGTTTACTGCAAGGCAGTCCAGTAGTTTGAGCCATTCTTTTGTGTTTTCGTGTGTGAGTGTGTGTTTTTGCTATCCATATTGCATATTAAATTTCCGCATGATTTTAATTTTACTCCACTGCACAAGTCAAACGACCGCTCATCTTCGTCGAGAGCTACAAAACAACGGGGGTGGGGGAACAGTAGTGGACAGAAGCTCACATAATTGCAGCAGATCACTGCTGCTCGAAACACACTTAACGGGCCAGCACAGCACTGCCCTGGCAAGGATATGCCATATTGAGGGCACATTTCAAACCGGTTCATTGCAATTCGTCGCATTCACCGTTTTCGCAGAGATGTATTTGGTTTTTCGCATTTGTGTGTGTGTGTGTGTGTGTGTGTGTGTGTATGTGTGTCTTATTTTGGGGGGTTGTAGTCCCCGAACAGGTACACCGCTCTACGGTATGATATTTCGCCAACAACTTCCCGTGGGGTGCATCCGTGCCATGTTTCGTGCTGAATATTCATTAATAATGGTTGCAGTTCATCGCTGCAAAGCGGGTCGTTTTCCATTACTCCCTTAAACAAAAAAACAGGTAAGCCCGGGTGGAAAGCCGAGAGATCGACGCAGTGGCACCAAACCGAAGGACTCGGCCCATACGCTGGACAAAAGGGGAGAGTTTTTTTTTTTGGGCAAGGTAAAACAAGCCCTGGGAGGTGAACTGGACGGGATGACCGAAAGCATAACCTGCACGGGTATGCTGGTTGCATACGGTGCCGGGGCATTGTTGCGAAAATTTAAATAAATGATAGCAGCATGCTTAAGCCGGACGTACGGGAATGTCGGAACAGTCGGGATCTTGATCCTGTGCAAAAGTAACTGCAACGGGACTGGTACAAAGATATGGAAAAGGGAAGTGAGCTTGGAGAGATACAAGTTTTGTAGAAAAATAATTTACTTCAGCTCGTCCAAAAAAAAGCGACAAAAAAAAGCTTCAGTAATCACCAAACGGCGTACAATCTGCCTTAACAGAAGCTGAAACCGAAAGCAAAATTTTCACCGTTCATCAGCCCATCAGCGGCACACTGAGCTGTAAAGGAAAAAGCAAACGCTAACGACCAAGAAAATGTAACCAAATTGAAGACGGAGTAAAAAGAAACACCCAAAGGATAGCATCTTTTGCACGTACAAACGAAGCTTCCTGTCCGTTTATTCTCCCTAACTACCAATCCCCCTCCAACCCGCCTACTCTAACCGCACAAATTATAATGCAACACATTATCGGGGTGAAACGATCCGCCTAGGATCGTTCCGTTCGCTTTCCCTCTGGTAATGCCTGGTGAAGTGTTGCGATTCATTTGCATTTGTTGCGCCATTATTTCGACCGCTCGTGAAGGCGTGAAGGCACGAAGGATAATCGTAATCCACAATTCTCGGGATTCTTGAGGTGTTGAGGTTGACCGCGTGCACTTAAACGGTACGGAACGGGCAGATTGCTGTGGATGGGGGGTGGCGCGAAAATGGAGATTTAATTGAAAAGCAATGATTGTGGTCGGTTTAAATTAACGCGGTAAGCAAAATAAACAGAGGATAATGATCAGTGATGCATGGGAACGGATTGAACATTGTGAGGACAAACTTCGTTCGTGAGAACTATTTATATTATTTATTTATTACTATAGTTGCATTGAATTTTAAATTCAATTTGAGTATGTTAGTTTTGAGAACGGTTTATCTATAGATACATTAATATAGAGCCAAATTTGTTCAAGTTAAAAAAAAAAACAGGGATTAACTTAGCCGTAATTTATACACTGCAAATGTAAAAGAGGATTACAATAGTTTCATAACTTGAAGCACACTCCGCATAAAAGGCAATACCAAAAAGGTTCTTGTGAGTATACACACACATTTTGTTGGAAAACTAAAATTAATCTCCTTGGCTGGTTTTGCTAAACACCTGAAGGTATGCAATATAAAATTACATTATTGTTACATTACTAGATTTGGGAACAAGAAAAGGTGAGAAAAGTTAAAGTTAATCATTTGGAAATATTACATCCAAAGCTCATCCATTCTAACAGAAATGTTTGCTCATGACAAATTGTCTGATTTTACAGCAATTGCTTCGGTTGCAAATGATGTTTATTATTATTGCCACAATGTTCTCTTTATAACTTACTAGAAATAAAACCACCAAACATGTTCATCCTCAAATTATTCCATCTCTTTGAAAGTATATGATAAAATGTATTTTTGCCATTTGTCATTGATTCCCACCATCAACTTTTCTTTACGTGCATTGCATGCACCAAAAGTTGAGTTTGCTCTCCAATTTATAAAATAGGAAGACTTTGAGCAATCGGAACTCCCCTACCCCGGATGCGATCAGCTGAACGTTAATGATAGAGTTTGATCTTTATTTTTTCTTCTTCTCCGGTTGAAAGATATTTTTTGTGTTTGTACGGTAGATGCACGCCGTACTCGAGCATCAGCCTGAAGACGTCAATAAGTTCAGATAACGGCACGATTTCAATGGTAAAGAGGTAAAAAAACGAAAGACAGCAAACCCGTCATGTTGTACAACCCGCGGTGCCATAAATTGCAAGAACTTATTCTTTTTTTCTGTCTTGGAGCTACGAGGCAAAATTTATCCAATCCAAGAATCGTGAATGAAAGTTTTACAAAATGTGCCCTCAGTGAAGGAAAACTTGGATAGCAACATTTATTTCTTCGTTCTCGCCCATCGTCCATCCGCTTATTATATGCGTTCGGTTAAAAACTCCACATTATCGATGCCAAAGTTGCATCGCGAAAAAGGGTGAATGAGGTGGTTGAGAGAAAAAAAGGAGTAACACGAAACTCCATATCAAATCGTGGTCAAGCGTAGCATGGAAGCATAGTTTGTTGTCATGTTTTCCTTTTCCCGGACATTCGAACTAAACTTGCGGCCATCCACCCCACACACACACTCACTTTCTGGCGTGGAAAATCATCTCCACTTCGAAATGAATTTTTAATTTGAAAAACTTTCCCCCAGCTGGGTTGCAATGAGACGAATGAAGTGCCAACTCTATGCTGCTGGGAGGAAGAATTCTTCCGATGAATTTACACTCTTCGAGCGTTATTTTTTGACGTGCATTTTAATTGGTTCGTTCCACTTCTTTCAATTTCTAATTTTCTTTTCCCACTTTTTTTGCATCTTTTCATGCTTTCTGCTGCATCGTGTCGACCATGCTCACCTTCGCACTGGCGGTGTCCTGTATCTTCCGCCACGTGTAACGCAACCGCACAATGACAACCCGGATAACCGTTGGCACTGACAGTGAATCTAGGACGAATACGGGCCGACAACTGCGGTCAGGAGGAGCTGGCAAAGTGTGCTCGTCCGTTCCAAGTGATACAATCGTCGACGGATCTGTCCATAGCGACGAAAAAGGAAGATCTGGATAAAATATGCCCGTAAGTTTACGTTCCGCTAATAAATTGTAGTTACTTTTTTTCTTTCATGTCTTTCGAGGGGACTTTTTTTTATCGTTCTTTTTCTCCTGTCTCTCTCTGCACTTTCCGTTAGTTAAATCTTGCCCATTGTTCTGCCCATAAATCATCCACCCCTTGTGGGTTTGGCCGGAAGACTTATGGTGGATGTAACGAAGAGCAATTAACACGAAGTGTCACTGCAGGTTGTTTGAGGGTGTGCTAAGATTTTTCCTTGGCTGGAAGGTGTTAAAACGAGAAAATGATGCAAAGAGGAAAGTCCTCTCTGTAATCCCAACGAGATTAGTTAGTTGGAGAATGCTTTTGCGTATCTTTCTTGTAGTTGCACAGATATACGCTCATGAACATTACGTATTTATTTGAACCATTCTTTTGGGTTTAATAAATTTGATGCTCGTTTGTGATTTAACAACCATGTCCTTGCGCTCGTTCTGCTCCATTAGCAAAAATTGCAGTCGGTCACGTAGAACCGTAAAGAAATACAGCCAATTTTGTATATTTACCACAGCAACGTGAACCGCGACGTTGGCATGATTATGCTTGAATGATCAGAATACTGCATAATGAGAGTACTGCTTTTGAGAAATTCTCCAAAAAAATCTGTCCAACTAGCTTTGAATGACAATTAAATATTCAATCATGTTTTGCATAATCAGTAACGACAGTTAAGTTAGGAAAAACAATTTAATATTTTGCTTATATTTTTTCAATTTTTATTTTATCATTTCAGTGATCTTAACAACGGTCTACAGTGCATACGTAGCTACACGCGACGCTGTATGACTCTGGAGCAACGCAACCGCTTCAACAAGCTGTACAACGGTACCCATCAATTCGTGCGAGACCTCTGCCGGGAGGGTGACTATCAGCGTGAATTCCTTTCACACGCACCCTGTCTACAGTTGGTTCGACCGGACTACGAAGTGTGCGGGCGGCGATACCATCATACCGTGACGCTAATAACGCAACAGTCGCAACAGCACGAGGGTCACCAACATCAGCACCAGCAGCATCAGGTGCAGGAACAGACAGCCATGGAGTCAAGGGAACATCAGCACGAACGGCGCCATCGGAACCATCGCACGGCAAGCCGCACGGATGAGGATGACGTACGGACGGTATGCTGCTCTTTTATGGAGTATCTCGACTGTTCGGAATCGGCGGCCCGGAATACGTGTGGCCATGAGACGGCAAGATTCACGCGCGGTTTCTTGGACAAGATGTCATCGACACTAATAAAGGTATGGGCGAGTCTGTTAAAGTCATCGATTATGTCATGGCTGTACATCACTAATTGTATTTACGGTTACTATCACTTTCAGATGTACTGCGAAGACTACTACAAATCAAACAAATGTCCATCGATGTACACTTCGTCGTCGAGCAGTAGGTGGAGCGAATTGCACAGCGCTACTTTGCTGCTAGTTCCCACGATCATCAGTTCCATCAGCAGCTGGACGTCTGCTTGGTGGACGTTTCGATCAGATGCTTCGTTACGGTTACGATAATCTAGGCACGAAGCGTTCAATAGTAAATAACCCACTAGCTTAACAATGGCTTTCACCCCTGATATAGAAGTAGTACACGATTTAGATAACATTGATCATAGGTTAATTCATCGCACCGAGTACGATTTTCACAACCTTGCGTGATAGCACGGCTAAGTTTAGGATAAAAGATCCGGCAAGATATCAAAGTTTGCTTACTTTAATACCAATTCTGATGTTGGCTAAGCAAAAATGGGGTATAGAACGTATATAAAAGATACATTAATTTAAGCCTTCCAAATGACTCATTCCCCACGTACTGACGACGAACCTCCGCGTATGCTCCGTAATTGGCAAATTGGATTCAATCCAGACCGAGTCGTATGGCAATCGTCGTGAATTGTGTTACATCAACTCATCAAACGTACCACGCCCGTCAGGGGCGATCGTGGTGATGTCGCGTTTACTATTGACGTTATCTAAGATTCTGCGTCACACGTGGCGAACTCGCAACACCGATGAGTGCAATTAGGGTTAATTTATTTATTAGAAGTCGGTGTTGCGGATCGTTATTGACGCAGACAAAAGCGAGAGTGCGAAAACGGGAACTGGAATGGACAGACACAATCGCTCTGGACTCGTAACGTTAGCTAGTAAAGACTATGATTATCTTCCAAACAATAGAAACTGTCGATCAATCCCAATAGTTTAAAGAAACACTCAATCCTTTGACTGTTGTGATTTTCTGTTATTATATATGCCCCATACCGAAGATGTAGATACATTCTAAAAAATGGGTTATAGTCAAATATCTAGCGAAAACCGTACAATATCCTTGACAGCCATAGAGTGTACAGCGGAACATGGTTCTGTTCGTTTGCTACAATCGTCGCTTGAGCACAAGAACAAGCGTAGGTAAATTGGCAGCTTTCGTTCCCAGAAGGAAACAGCGTTGTAAATTGACTAGAGTATTGCGTAGTACATCTTTAGGATAGACCGTTCAGCTACGGGCAGAACCCGAAATGATTTGAATAACGTCGTTAAACTATGCAAATAACCTTAAGCTTAAACAGTAATATGAAAATATAAAACATCAATTCATTCAAATGCCATGTTATGTTTAACTTAACTTTATATAGAAAAAGATGATGACGTTTTATCGATCCATCGATCAACCAGGATCATGATTGAAAAATTTATGTTGCAAGTTGAGTGAGATTTTGTGTGTTTGCTTATCTATCTATAACTTATTTGGTCCGCAAGTAAATAACGGCCGTTTT
>KB696699.1:0-11357 GCA_000349165.1 Anopheles christyi | reverse complement strand
ATGCGTAAGGACACATATCCCTGGGGTTGATTTTTGATTAAGGTAGAGCAGAGGCAATGAACCCCCTGGGAGAGAAAATTTGGAACGTCTTGAGGTGATTGTTTTTTTTTTGTTTCCTTTTATATTTGCCGGGACGCGCAGGTAGTCCTGGAAATTATTGTACGATATCATCAACCCTCCCGTCTAGGTCCCGTAAGGTTACGCATCTGTCCTTGTCCTTGTGTTCCGAATGTTGTCGGCCCGGTGTTTTTTTCTGTTTTTTTTTAATATTTGGATCTCTCCGAGGCATAAATGGGAAAAGGGGTGTGTAACGTTTTTCGTAGTCTTACTATCGATGAGAAGAATGCGTACCATGTACTGCTCATGCGGAATGCAATGAGCTGTGTAATGGTCTAATTATGTTATCCACAGGTATAAAGGATCTTTTAATTCTTCCAACACTCCAAAATTAGACGCTAGATGTCGTTTTACTAAAGTCTGAAAATGGACGACATATGAATAGGATTTTTGGCGCTTTAGTTCACTGACTTCCTTATCGGATATTCGGTTTCGAATCGGAAATACATTAGAGTAATATTAATAGCAATTGAACCCTGGTACACTCTGTGCCAGTTTTCCTCTGGATTGGTATGTCTCGAATGTGGAGAGATTGCGAAAAAAGCCTGAGAGATTAAGCAATATAACTTTGCGCATTCTATTGTGCAAACGATTTCAATGGCAGGGAGACGGTAGGGTGCTCAAGCATACAAGCAACCGAAACAAAAACAAACGGAGAAGGTTTTTAATCATATTCCTGCTTTTCCGTTCCCATTCCCGCATTGGTTCTCAGCATTCATATCTCAACTTCCGTGGAGACCTTAGATTTGGTATGCACCCAGAACTAGAACTCCCTAGAAATACAAGCCGGAGAGGAGGGACCCCGTCTGTTTCTCCTTCACATTGCGTGTGGCGGTTGTTGTTGTTTGTTGCACAAAGCAAAAACGGAACAAATTTGTAGGAAAGTTGTATTCACGCGCTCCCCTTTCGCTTCCTATCCATCTCGCTCTTTCTGCTGGTGCACAATGGTATGGCAAAGCCACCCAGATTACCGTTCGTTGAGGAACTCTCGAACACGCGTTCGCCAACCAGCCCCCAGGGTAAACGTTCTCGAGGGTGTTATTTTGTGTTTCTTTCCCTATTGTGCTACGATCCTTGCATTTTCTTATCCGCTAGGTTCGTTGCTTGTTGCTCCCTGCTGTCGTCTCGTGCACTGGCGCGCTAACCCCAATCGCGGTACCCTTAAGTAAAGTGTGCGGCGACCCAGCGCATCAGCACCATCTCCCCCATACCGTTCTTTCGCTAGTACCCCTTTTTACACGTTTGGCCAAAATACATATGATGTACGTATGTGTGCTGCACTTAGCAGAAAGTTCGGCCTAAAACATGCCGCGGATGAATGTGCGCGCGTCGTTTGCATCCTTTGTCGTCGTCCAGTCTGAATAAAAAGGTCTAAAAGTGAGAGTAGCTTGAAGCAATTACAAAAAGTGCCACACAGCGTTAAACGGAGAAAAAAAGAAGAAGGAAACGGATAAGCAAAGGAATTGCAGACTTTGTTTTTTTCTACCAAGCTGTGCGTTAAGAAACTGAATCTTTTTGCAAGAACAGAAACAGGAGCTAATTCTTCTGCAAAGACCTTCTGTTTAACGGCTGAAACAGAGACTTTGACAGTGAGTTGGAGCAATCCTAAGGTCTGAGGATTGGTCGGTGAAGTTTGGGCGAATGGTTTGCCGACTCTAATCCTTATCTTCCATAATCGAACAGTATTCGATGCCCAAGGTTAAACAAAGCGGACGGTTTCTTACCTTTTTTTGCGAGACCTTTTATTTTGCGAACGTTGTCAGCGCTTCTCAAGCTCTGCTGGTGCCAAAGATTGAGGAATGAACATTTCTTTTGTGCCCTGCACGGCGTGGAACAACAAAACACGGAGCAATATGGGCACCCTTATGGCAACAATATGGGCGACAGCAGATGATGCTTATTATTTTGAAAATCTTACCATTTTATGTTGTGCACACCTGAAAGCTATTAACCTCTGACAAGGGAATTTTTTTAATTTTTTTTTTGTGAAGAAACATAATCATTATCATCATTATTTACAAGCAAAATAATATAACGCATCAACTGAAAAGTTCGTTAGTAAATTTTCGTTTTAAATTATTTCTCTCTGTCCATATTGCCCCAAGATACTTTATTCCCTTTCGCGATGCTTATCCTTCTTCTAGCAAAAATCGAATAACAACGTCGTAGGAATAGCTAAGGTTAAGAAACTCTGTCCCTCTCCTACCTGTTGGGTCGATTCGCTTCTCTCCTTCAATGTCGTCTATCGTCGTTTCCTTGTATCCTAAGCTCCTTCTGCAATCCAAGGGTTTATCTGCTTCGCTTGATGATTCCATGGGAAACGGATTGTGGCAAAGGAAAAGAACACGCTTGTAAGTAACGCCGAATAGGTAAAGGAAAAGAAAGGAAGCAAGAGAGACGCGGCAAAATATGGGAAAGACAGAAACGGAAGAAAACCACGTGCTTTTCAGACAGCCGGCGCTGCTGCTGCAGTAGTGAAGGAGAGAGGGGCCGTTGGCAATTTTTCCCCTTCCAGCAGCAGCGCGCTCCAGAGCACAATCACCTTCCGGGGAGGGAGGGTGGGGTGGTTTTGTGTGTGATGCGTTCTCAAGGCGAAATGGAGAGTTGCAGCAGCATTTGCGACAGGGGTAGTGCGATTTTTGGTTCGACATTGAAGGTATTTTGAAATAAGCATCCTGCTTTATAGAATTTGGTGCATTCGAACGACTTTTTTTTTCTTCGCTTACATCGAAGGCATCGATCGAGGATATTTTGAGCTCACCTTTCGGTTCTTTGCAAAGTCCTGTACGGGCTCGCAGTAAGTAACCCTGCCGCCTTCTGCTTGGAAGAGATGATCCACACTGCATGTGCGTAAGAGCGAGTTAAACATCTAATTATCAACGTCTCGTTTTTGTCCTCCTGCTTCGCAATGTGGTGTTCCCAGCGTGCGCACACCAGCTGCTTTTTCGTCTTGCGGAAGAGAGGGCCCTACCACCACCACCACCACCAGCTGCTGCTGTAGCCGTTTCTTGTTTCCCTTAATTTCTCTCGCCGTCTCAGCCCTTGGCGGATTCGACGACGCATGGTCTGATTTGCCGGAGAAGCACACAGTAACCCGGCGGTTTGTGTGGTGGTTGAATGTACTGCTGCTGCTGAGGCTTCTGAGCTTCTTTCGCGCGCGCACACCGCTTTACCGGCAACGTGCTTCTCCTCACACGCAACACCGGCTTGGCGCAACAGCAGTTCGTCCGCGCGTCGTCTCAACCGGTATGTGTCGCTCACTCGTACAATGGCTGTCAAGGCGTACGGATCTCCGATAGTTTGGTCGCGTGTGGTTTGAGTTCGCGTTTTTTTTTCAGTGCGTTACCATACACACAAACACACACACGGTGTGCGTATTCTCTTAATGCGCGCGCCCTTGCCTGTCTTCTAAACCAAGGCGGAGGGAGAGAATAAAGTGAGCGTTATACCCGTACCCCGGATAGTTAGAAAGAGTCTGTGATTAATCAAAGCTAAGGTAAAACAAAGAAGTAAATCGGAATTTCGTTTCGCAAAGGGTTCCCGTGATGCGCGTTCACTCGCTAGTGTTCTCCAAACGCTTCACACCGTTAGGCTGGCGACATTAGAGCTATATCTTACTCCCTTGTCCTTAAATGTGAAGCAGAAACCTAAAGTGTCTTTAGTGCATGTGTGTATGTGTTTATGTCTACGGTCGTATGTATTTTTGATCAACAGGATAGTCTTTGTTCGGTTTGGTTCGATTGTCAGAACTCAAGAGCCGGCATCCCTATGTTCACAGTATCTAAATTCTCAGTTGTTTTATGGGGAAACTTCAAATGATTTCGAGTGTTTTAGACACTTGTGTCTACACCTCCAATATCAAAGATCCTAATTTCTGAAGACGAGATTGAGACACATCCGATGTTGAAATGTCACCATCAACCAACCATTTCAAGCCATCAACCGAATATCTTGTGAACGAAACCTCTTGCATGTGCTTAACCGGAACGGGAAGAATCGAAAGATGGAAGCATTCGCATCATATTGGTGTTTTTTTTGTATGCCCATCAACGGAAACAAATATCCGATGCCCTGAAAAACACGTATGGGAACTTTGAAGCGTGCATCTTCAACTTTTTTTTTGTAGATCATTAGAAATTAAAATCGCTGGAAATGTGTACCAGAAAAGACTATGGCTGCAACGATGGGTTCTTGTGCTAGCATTCTAGGAAACATGCAAAAAACTATGCAAATTGAACTATGAACTACGTAATTCTCACATAGAAGCGGAGTTGAGGACACTAAGATGAAGGATTATTAACCATGTGGCCCAAGAAAAATCTCTTTATATTTGATTCAAAGTATTAACAGTCCCTATTTCTTTCTCGTTTCTCTTCTTCTGTTTTAGGTGTATATCAACAAAATCGGAATCAATAATTTAGAGTAAATCCTTCGAAGCATGTGTGCGTGTTAATAGTGTACTCTAGAGCACTTCCAAGGAACCAAGAGCAATATAGCATTTTCTAGACTACGGTACTCCAAACATAAACAACACAGAAGAATAAAAAATCTAAACCCAACCAAACTGCCTAGCAAAGAATGGATGACTTTTCGCTAGCCTTCGACGATAATCGGCAGTCGCTGTCGGTGGCGACAGCGGCCACCACGCTCGCCCAGCTGACGTCCCAATTCGAAGATCTGCATCTAGGCAATGGTGATGCGACGAGCCTACTGAACGGGCTCGTTGGCGGTGGGCTCGGTAGCATCGGTGGCCTGAACAGCCACCATCATCATCACACGCTCGCATCTCTGGCGGCCGGGCCTGACAATGGGCTGCTCGATCGGCATCATCACCATCTCGGGGGTGGCGGCGCAGGCATCGGTAATGGCGGTGGTGGAGGTACCGGTGGCCACCAGACGCCCAACTCTACCACCAACGTACTGGATACGTTTGTCGCGATGGTTAGCGGACTGACGGGCGTTTGTGCAAACGGAGGCAATAGTGCCGGTGGCCCGAATGGCATCGGTGTTAACAACGGAAGCAGCAATATCACTACCAGCAGCAACACAGTGACGTCCGTCACCAACAACAGCACTGGCACGCTGAACAGCAACAGCAAGCTGGAGGAGCGCCCGGTTAAGTACAAGTCGCATACCGAGTGCGTCCCGGTACCATCGTCCGAGCACGTGGCTGAGATTGTGGGCCGGCAGGGATGCAAGATCAAGGCACTGCGGGCGAAGACCAACACCTTCATCAAGACGCCGATTCGAGGTGAAGAGCCGATCTTCGTGATCACGGGCACGAAGGAGGACGTGACGCGGGCGAAGCAGGAAATTCTATCTGCGGCGGATCATTTTAGCACTCTGCGATCGTCGAAGAAGCAGGCGATCGCACTGCTAGCGGAAAGTCGAAACATGCTCGGGTACAGTATGCCGGACGAGATCACGATCCAGATTCGGGTGCCGCAGAAGGTGGTCGGTCTGGTGGTTGGGCCAAAGGGAGCCACGATTAAAAACATTCAGCTCAAGACGAACACGTACATCATCACGCCGAAACGCAACCAGGAGTCAGTGTTCGAGATAACCGGTCTGCCGACCAACGTACACACCGCCCGGCAGCTGATCGAGGAGCACATTGCAACGCGAGCCGGTACCACCTCTGCAGCGGCCGGCGGAAATGGTGGTGGTGGTGGTGGTAGCAGTGGTGGCAGTAGCAGTAGTAGCAGCAGTAGCAGCACCACCAGCTCCAGCGGTTCATCCACCTCCTCATCCGGGCACGGGATCGGTCCGGGCGGTGGCTTGAGCCGTTCCGGCTCGTCCAGTGTAGCCAGCAATGGGAACGGAGCGAACCTCGGCTGTCTGTCTGGGAGTGTGACCGGTAGTGCGGGATCCCTTATTGGAGGCTTTCTCGGCGGTGGCGGTGGTGGGACCGGTCTGCTAAATGGGAACCAATATCATCACCACCATCATCATCTCGAACAGCAGCAGCAGCAACAGCAGCAGCAGCACAATAATCATCATCATCTGCATCATCAGCATCATCAGGGGACACTACTGAACAGTGGTCTGACGAGTGCCTTGAACGACGGTGGTACTAACGGTGGCGGTCTGCTCGGTGGCATCGGCGGCGAGCATGACTTCGAGGGCAACCAGTTCATCATTGATAATCTGCTTGAGTACTTCAACAACATGTCCACCACGAACCATCACCATCATCACCAACACGATCCGTACCTTTCGCCCGCGGGTGGGGGTGGTACGGGGGTTGGCGGTGAACACATACCTGACTTCCGGAGTATCTGGGAGAGCCTGAGCGAAAGTCAAACGTCGGGCACGACCACCGATACTGACAATTCGTCGCTCGTCTGGACGCTTCCGTCCTCGCCGCGAAACTCGGTCTCCTACAGTCCGGATGACTTTATCTTTCAGCGATAGATCCGCACGTATGACACGGTTGCTTCTTTGTTAAATACGTACCAACTTTCGAGTGTTTGTGTATGAGCGCTCATGATTAACAGAAATAACGGCAGGAATATGTGTACAAGCAATAACAGCGTTAAAAGGCGCGCAAATAGAAGACACACTAACACGATAAGGAGGGACAGGTGTAAATCTTCATAAAGATCCATTCGACGTTCATACATTGTTTGAAACGAAAATGAGAACGATCGTCGCTCAAGTGCTGTATTCATTTGCATTCACACTAATATGTTAGCTTGTTTGGTTGTTGATGGATTTATACAGACAGAGATAGGCAGTGTTCGAGAGGGTTAGGGAGGGCGAAAGAGATGATAGGATATAGCAAGATCTGTGTTTTCCCGTTTTTTGGTCTAGTTGTTTGAGTTTTGTTACGAAGATTTAATGCATTTTGTTTTCATATTCAGTTTTCGTTTTGAGATGTCGCTACTTACTATTTCAATTGTGTACTTGAAATTGGCAGTTTATATAATAGTACCATTAATGCAAGCGCGTTTCTCCTTTGCTTCAAGGGTGAAAGCGATACTTTAATGTCAAGTAAATTGTTATGTGTTATGTGGCAGAATTTTCGAGCTTCAGGCAAGCTGCTAGCGACATACCAAACAGAATTTCTCTAAAGAGATATATAAGGAAGTAAAGAGCGGTAAAGAAAGAGAGCAGTGATTTAGAATGCTACATACAACCAGTGCACACAATTATCTAGTGTCTAATAGCTACTGTGTATCTGCTCAGAAAAAGGTGCACACAGTTCATCAGATGATGCAGACTGCGAATAGGAATCGATGTTTTTTTGCGCATTAATAGTAAATAAGTTTTACTTTGATTAGTTTGATCATGACATCAAAAACAAACAAAAAAGCGACACATCCCCAGTTAAATTATGTTAAGTATTATACTAGAGCCCGCTTATCAGCACGCTGTTCTTCGGTAGTTAACAGCCAGGATCGTGCTGTAGTTTCTCGGTGGATGTCGCGTACGGGCAAGATATGATAAATAGCACAAGCGCCTTTTAGAACAAGCTCTCTTTACCCCATAAATCTTCTTCTGTTTAGCAGGTAGCGACCATCACGAGCCAGCTTTGGCTACCATCACCATCACGACCATCACGAGCCAGGCCTGTTCCGAAATGGAAACTGACCCACATGCGGTCCTTGAGGAGCTGGTGCATCCATCAATTACAATATTGGTTCCGTTGTCCAGTGGCCTAGAGATCCATTACTTAATTTTCTTAATTTTTCTTACGAACACTTTGATCACGCACGGAGGTAGGGCGCGCGAGTGCGTTCCGCAAACTCGTCAGGAATAATATTTATAGTAGGCATTTCAGAATGCGAAAAGCAATGCGGCAGCAGGATAAGACGAAGAAAGCAATGCACTTATATTAAACATATATAAAGAAAGAGATAAAGGGAAAATATAATGATTTAATATTGCATAGTTTTACATTACAACATTTTAGATTGTGAAATCGGAAACAGATCGCACACACACGTACGTAATGAGATTTGATCATCGGTTGGTAAGGGAAGGGTGTAATCGATGCTAATGGAAAAGGAAATCATGTTAATCATCAAAAAAATTAGCAGGAATATCTCATCCACATTCAGCAGAGAAAGAATCACATACATAACCCCGCTACACGGTAATAATTTTAAGGGATAAAGCGAATTCTTATAATTAACAAATAATAATAATATCAAGCAAATGTTGTGTGTGTATGAAGCGAAATGAAAATGCGAGAGCCAGTACAGGAATAAAAAACAGTGTATAGCAAACATATTTAAAAATTGAAGTTTAAATGCCTAAACCTTGCAGTTTAAATGTCGAAGAGCGAGAGAAAGAGGGAGAGAGATAGAGAGAGAGAGAGAGGAACGGGCAGAACCAAATCCAATTGAATAGAATGATATATGAAGGAGCTTTTCTTTAAATATTTCTTAGAATTATGCTTATTTATCTCCAGTTATTAAAAAAAATCACTTTATATACGACGGGGGGAAAACTAAAAGATACTAATGTTACAGCCTATTTTGAAAAGATTTAGTCTATTTCTGTTTGTTTTTAGTGGCATTAATTAAATCATTCGGTTTTCAACTTCATGATGAATGATTTCACGAAAGGAAAAGCTGTGGTGTGTGAAAGGGAAGCAAGCAAAGAAGCGAATAAAGTGGATGAAATCGTAAATTTTGTTTTGTTTATGTGAGCGATTTTATACAGATAATTTGTACTCTCGGTGCTTCTACTACAAAAACACACCCACACACACTGCCCTGCCCCCCTTTAAGGCAAGTCAATGAGCAAAGAAGTAATGTCCGAGTAGCAATTGCGTTTTTAGTTTGGTGAAGTTTAAGCGTAGGAAGGAGTTTTTGTTTTTGTAATGAGCGCAAAGGTAATAATGAATTTATATTTTTGCATAGTTTATTTTTTATTTTTTCTTTGGAGAGTATTTATACATCGGACTATCGGATGACGTGTGTGTGATGATGCTGAAAAATGATTAAGCAGCGAAGTTAGATAGATAGTTACATAGTTAGAAAGCGCGAGATACAAAGCGACTGGCAAGAAAACGGAAAGTGTTAAAAAAATGTAATAAACACATACACATACGCCGACACGAGTATGAGACAAATAGTCCACACGATTTCTAGAGAAAACTATAAAGGGAGATGCTTAGTAAAGAAAACAATTTGCCAAGGCGCTTCAAACTAATCAAATATAATGAAGAAGGTGAAACATAAGACAGATGGTAACAAAAGGTTAAAGAAGAGTGAAAATATTATTATTATTAGAGCGAACTCCAGATTAAAGCAAACACTCGAGTAGCGTGGTACCAAAACGAATAACAAACGAATAATAATAACTAACAATAGTAACTACCACCAGGCTTACAATGCGTGAGTAAACATATTTCATAGAAGACAGAAAGAAAATGTGTGAGAAAGAGAGAGTGAACTGAGAGAAGAATTCAGATAAGAACTTATATTATAAAAAATAAAGAATATATTGTGAGCGAAAAGAATACCAAACAAGGGCAGAGTATGGGAGCAGAAAGAAGACAGTCGTGAAGAGTTGCATGGATTGAGAGATGTAAACCAATTATTGTAATATTTAAATCAAACACAGAAAAATGAACACGAACAAAACCCCCAGACAGTACATGAGAGCAGTTTATTTTTATAGAAAAAGAAAATTCACAACAGGAAACATCTAGGGCATTTAACACAGACAAAACACGGAACGACAATGGGCGAGATCAAGCAGCGAAGGAAGAATGTTCGAAATAAAGAATTAATAAAATATAATATAAAAAAACACACACATAACATTGGCTTCCGGACGTGGTGTGATGATGGTGGGTTGTATGGAGGAAAGTATATAATAGAAGTGTGTCTAACAAAGATCGACGAAAAGTGTAGGCGCAAATTTAGAAAAAAAGGGAAACGGGGGTGTGGAAATGCACTCCTCTCTACCACCGGTAGTACTGTGTTCCATTATCTCTGGGAAATTGCCGAGGTAAAGAGAAAGCAAAAGAAGAGAATGCGGAAGAAAAGAGATGAAACAGATATTGAATATTCCTATACAGAAATAAATATATATACATAAAGATATATATAGATATATATATATATATATATATATATAGTATATAAATATATTTATGTACAGATATACCGTATATAGGATGAAGTAGAAGATAAATAAAGAGAGAGGTGAGTTTTGCGTTCAAATGGTTTTTAGTAGTACCGTGTCAGTGAACCGGTAGAGAAACCAATGCAACAAGAGGGAAACAGAAGGTTAAGCTAATCTTCGTTAAAGCGCAAGGAGCACCAGCGTCAATCCTGGTGAGCAATAAAACATTAAATTCTGATCAGTAGAAACATTAATAAGCAGAGTACTCTAGTATTAACTACTAAGACCCGAAAGCTAAAGCGTTCGGTTTGTTCGTATCATACATCATTTGACGTGTTGGAGAGGTAGATTTTAAATGCCACTCTATCAAAAAGAAGGAAGAAAATTTAAAATACAGATATAAACTGCCGGCGTGCGCCCCTCATCCCTTTTTAAAAATCTGAAAGCACTCTAGTTTAAATGAAGGATGCTAATTTACGTGTTACATCAAATTTGCACGTTTGACCCGGAGGCTATGGCTATTTTTCCCCATTATCGATTTCTGTGCATCTTACTATAATTGCTATTGCTACAAGCATTGAAGGCAGAACGATGGTAATGTGGTAACTGTAAACACACAGACGCAACTGATGAAGAATCTAACTACTCTACTACGAAGGTTGAACTCTGGTAATTTATCAAGTTTTTTTTTTTTGCAATTTACGCCGATTGCGGCTGAGTTCTGAGAGGAAGGAAATAGCTGAAAGAAGAGATACAGGAATAGTAGGAGTATGAGAAAAGTAAAATGGCGTATAAACGTCAGCATATGATACTATACCAATAATAACAAGTAGGGATATCACATTTATAGATTTGTTGTCTGTGTCGATAAGTTTTATCATGTTTCTTTGTATTTATATGGAGTTTATGAAAAGAGCGTAGGCGATCCCATTTCATGTCCAGAACGTTTTTCTTGATGGTTCTTAAATATATTCTAATTAATTACTACAACTACTACTACTACTACTACTACTACTACTACTACTACTACTACTACTACTACTACTACTACTACTACTATTACCATTACCTACACTTACTAATCCCCGCCATGTGCAAAGCCGTATATCTAGCCTCAAAAAAGTCCTTAATTTTTGGAGCGTGCAGCCGCCATTACA
>KB696698.1:0-11367 GCA_000349165.1 Anopheles christyi | reverse complement strand
TGGCGCTTGTTCATTTATCGCCTTTCGTGGCGAGACGGGGTGGAACTAAGAAATTGGATTATCTTTCAATACACACGAACACGCAGAAAACCCGCAATATTTAACCTTACCGATAGCCTACGAAGGGCACTCAACAAAAGAGGAAGCAAGATTACAATTTCGAGTAAACAAAAAAAAAAAAAAAAAAATCTAAAAGTCTTTCTTTGATTTTTGAGTAAAGCGATTTAAATAATTGTTTATTATGTGTTATTTAGTTTTAAATTGTTCGTAAATTGCTATACGTGAGGTCAGATTGTAAAATATTTGTTCGTTTAGGTTAGTTTAAAAAAATCAATTTCCAAACGTTTGACACGCCCCTTACCAACCATTTGTGGAAAGAAGGACACGCGATTGATGTCAATTTTCCAATGGAATACTCTACCTCTGTACTTTTCTTTTTCAAGCTACTTAAAGTGCATTAAAGGTTAAGCGTAATGTGGTTTTGGTAATTGAATTAAGTGAGCGGTATTTAAGTTTCAAGGCAATGCTGCATGCGCATAGAGCGTATTTTGATGGGTCGTCGTGCGCCGGTAGGAGCGTTAGTCCTTCTTTGGTTTTTTGTAGTACCACGCAGCCAACAGCACCGAGCTGCTGAGCACGGTCGAGATGCCAAAGTTGGCCAGCAACATTTTGTCACCCGAGTCCAGCATGATCGTGTAGATGCGGGCTAGAGCATGGGATGGAAATTTAAATTGTTTGCTTCAATGCAATGCTACGAATGAGTGTCCAATGGTGCGCCATCTTACTTGAGTTTGTAAAGGCCGAAATGCCCCACGTGATCAGGCTGACCGATTGTGAGTCTTTCGAGCGCAGTATAGCAATCAACTGCATTACCTTGCTCGTTGCGCCAACCGGTGTGGTAAAGGGCTGCAGGAAAAAAAGAAGAAGGAAGTCACAATCAGATCGGTTTTGTGATAGTACTAAGCATAATGTTGTCGCTTACCACAAGCATCATAAGTAGCGAGGCTGGTATGATTGCGGTCGCGAAACCAACAAACAGCGCCACATAGATCGCGGCCCACTGGTAGGCACGCTTTCCAAGCAGCGACTCATAGTGCAGTACGTAGTACACGAGCACGTACTCCTGCACCAGCAGGATCGGATACTCTAGGTAGGAAAGAAAGGCATACCCATTCGTGTAGTTGTAGAGCATCGTGACGGTATAGCTGCACAGTTCCATGAGCAGCCCATTGACGCTCAGCCCTTTGGCAGACTGCAGCTGCCGGACGGTTTGTATCTGCGGTACCTTCGACACCAGACATGATACAATGGTAACGATCGACAGTACGTCTGCTATAACGTACAGGATTCCACTCTCGTCCAGTAAACCCATGGCGAATCACACACTCACACACGCACACAGTAGGACACACAAAAAGAACGCTTCTTCTCTAATGCACCAGAGGCAATGATGATGGTTTGATTGCGTTTTGCACTGAATTATCGTCGCGTAGTTGGCGTTCGTCGCCCCTCTACCACACCATTAGCATGCGTGGTGAGTGAGGAGGTCGTCAAAAATTTCAGCTATTATTATGGTGCACCTAAAAATAGAGGGAAAATTTCAGGTAGTGATTGTGGTGTTGTAACACCCGGTTGAGGATAGAAGAGAATATGTGAGAAAGAACACTGCAGTAATTAGAGGGAAAACTTGGCCGATGCATTTTATGAAACCTGCACCCCAATCGCATACACACCTTTGGTGACTGGCGGTCTCTTACTGTGTCCCGGTTGGGCTAGCAATGATTTTGAATTTCCGGTCTGCACCCATACAACACTGCTGCTTTGCACCACATTTGGCGTAGCGAACATTATTATACGCGGTTGACACGCGTAATTATTGTCTGGTCGACATTTTTAGCGATAAGCCAAGTAGTGACGACTCTTCGCGTTACCGGGGATGGCGTGAAGGCAACGAAAACAAAAAAAAACATCACAGGAAGTAACCCACCATAGACAGCTGTTCTCGCGTCGGTTTGGTTTGGCGCAGAGGGTTGCTCACTAATACTATTGCAACACAGGCATGGATTTGTTTACATTCGTATTACATACTGCAGCTATTCTGTTGACAGCTCACACACGTTGGTGTGTGTGTGTGTGTGTGTGCGTAAAATGCGCAAGTATGCGCATGCGTTAGAACGAAATGCCTCCTGAGTTTTGGCACACCAAAACAACAACGACAGTGTATTTTTTAACAGAAACTACCGGCGGCGCATATGCATCGCGATGGGAGGAAATGCATTTCGGATACAAAACAAGCCAGTCATCATGAAGCTTATCGTTAAAAGAGAAAACTCACACATTGCATTTTACATTTTTAGCTAATGGTTTTCTTGTGTTGCGTTATTGAATTTCTTTATCGATTTGTTCTGAGTTTTTTTTCATTGTTGTTGTTGCTTGGAATACGTGTTTCGGTTTTGGGCTACGAAAACTAAAGCACAATTCACACCTCTTTGCTAATAGAACCCTCTCTCCTTCTGTTGGTAGAACAGACAAAAAAAAACACATAAAAGAAATAAAAGAATACCTTTAACACTTCTACACATATGAACAGTTTGTTAATTAGCATGAAAAAGACAGATCCCTCCTTCTCGAGGTTTTACAAATTAACTAAAATTGTACACTTAAAATTCGTTTCATTCAATAGAAACACAATAAAAGAAGGAAAACACTACAGAGAAGGGAAATGATAAAAGAGAAGAAAAAACTCTCATATCTGATAACCAAAAATAATAGATAATAGAACAAACAAACAGTGGAATAAACGTTTAGAAAATAATAGTTCTACATCGCCCTGGCAGTACTGTCGGTTGAGAAACAAAGAAAGGGAGAGAGAGTAAGAGTGAAAACAAACCTGGAACCGTGTGTTTCTGTGTGTGTGTTTTCATGTTCACTTTAGGTTATTACATTCTACATATCCCTCTCTATCTTGTATTCCTACCACCCAACCCGCTATGGAGAGATGTCGCGGAAGGGGGCCTATCTCTTTTGTTTCGGTTATATTATATCGCTATCTGACCACGAGTCCTTATGCACTAGAATTAATGTTTCCGTTGCGCCTTGCCGTCGCAAATCCCCGGTCCCCCCGTGTGGGATTGTGGTGACCGGGATTGTGGTATATATGTATATATATTTTGTGTACGAGTGTTTATGTTAGGAGCAAACATCAGCACCGTTTGGAGTGTGCCTTTGCATCCGTTCTTAATACCTTCCCTCCCCTTTTCTCCAACTAACCCTCTCTCGAACCTTTCATCTCTATTATTATATTGCCTTCAACAAACACGGATGAGGGAGGGGGGGGGGGGACTGTTTTAATCGTTTTTTGTTATTGTTGTTGACTACACTACAAACTAACGTTACATAAAAATAAAGCATTATTCACGAATTGTTGTTGTTTTGCTATCATGAGTGTTGTGTCGTTCCCGTTGTTTTTTTTATTTCCTCCTTCTGCAGGGTACTTTGTTTGTTTGGTGTGTAAACTCACTCTACCAGCAGTCCCTAATGTGTTGATCATTAACAAACGCAAGGTGCAGGGACGGTGGTTGCGTGGAGGAAGAAGTTCGTGATGCGCATAGTTTAGAAACCGTGAAGCATATCCAGTGTGTATGCGTAGTGCAAGTAGTGCCTTGCTTTTCTATGTATGAGATATTCTACCAACGTAATAAAGCAATGTTGTTTATCGTAGAGACAACAGTTATCAGAGGGAAGACAATAATAACGACAGAAAATTTTTCTTCCTAAAATGGAACAGAAAAAAAAAACACTAACACCGTACGGCTGTCCGTCCGGGTGATAACAAGCGCCGTTATTGTGAGGAAACATACACAGAACAGAAATGTAAAACAGATACTATAAAAAAGAGTTTAACAAATATTAACAATTATGATTCGCAGAGTATAGCGAAATTTCCACAGAGCCACGAACACGAAACAAAACATTAACCGTTAGGGGGTGGAGTGCCCACACACACACAAACAATAAAGAGCATGAAGAAAACAAACATTGAGATTTTTCTATGCGCTAAATCATTTATAACTAATTGTCTCTAAAGAAGATAGTACGAATTGGTAGATGAACTTATTGCTTCGACGGTAAGTAAGATGATAAAATGTTAAATTCTCTCACTCTTTCATTTGCACTGACACACACTTGATCGTACACTTATTCGCCTGGATGATAAAAAAAAGGAAAAAAAATGTGTGCTAATTTGTCGTGTGCAGTGCGGTTCAAATCACACGTGTAACAAATTGCATTTCTGGATGGCGGTCACGGTGGCTGCTTACGCTCTAAACACGATTGTTAAACCATTCACGAACGATCTTTCCAAAACTCAACACACACCCTCTCTTTGCACTTACGATTGGCTTGATCAAACTCTCGATACATCTCTCACACCGGAGATCGTAAACCCTACTTCTACTTTGACAATTCACAGTGTCGGCGCATGATTATACCACACCACCCATAATGTGATGGGTGCCTTCTATTTTTTAAATACGTTATACTACATCGCCACGGTTGAAGGAGGTTTTTATGTGCGGGTAGGGGGTTTAAGGGATAAGACTGAGTACATTTTCGGTAAGGGAACAGAGAGTGTGAAACTGAGTTAAGTCTAAGCTAAGCAGCGATAGCAGCGGTTCCAGCAGCAGAAACAGCAGCTCCGTGTGGTGGCGGTGTAGAGTAGGAGTCATCTTAAAAATTATGAGCATTTCAAGCAGGCACCTTCTACATCGAAATCGAGTACCATCAGTTTGGTTTCCTCCGTTCCATTGCGCGAGCCAACGGCACAGATAAGCTTCGTATCGTTTGCGCTAAAAGGGGGAGAAGGAGGAGAGCAATATTGATTTCAGGAAAAGAATAAACTTTGCAATTGATAAATCTATAAAAAAAAAAACATTAAGCCTTACCGAATACGCCAAACAACTCCACCCGAACCGCCCGATTCTAGTGCCACTAGATTGCGGATAAATTCACCAGTCTTTACATCCCACAGCTTCACCGTACCATCGTCGGAGCTGGTAATGACGAAGCGAGAGTTAAACTGCAGGCAGGTGACTGCAGATTGATGCTTGTTGGGTCCTGGTGTGTGTAAAGGTTAGTAAATTAGCGAATTTTTTCTTCGACTTTGAAACACATTAGACAAGGATCTGTTCTTGTGTTGTGTGCATTTTACCTGACAAAGTCTGCAGACATTGGCCGGTAATGATGTCCCAAACCTTCACGGTGGAATCAGCATTACCAGACACGAGAATGTTTTGCCGCAGCTCCATGCCCGACGTGAGGCTCTGGTGTCCCATCAGCGCGTGCTTGCAGGAACCAGTTTCGGCATCCCATACGCGTATCGAAGTATCCAGCGATCCGGAAACGACGTGAATTCCATCAAACTAGACAACGAAAAACATAATTAAAAACATTACAATTGTATGATGGAACATGATACACCATGACCAGTTTGATGCATACCTGCAGCGAGTAGACACGATTGGTGTGTCCCTGCAGCGTGTGGAGACATTCCTGGCGCTCGGGATTCCACACTTTCACCATGTAATCGTACGCACCGGACACAATCAGCTTGCCATCGTACTGCACGCATCGTACAGCGGCCAGATGACCCACAAGCATGTGCAAACAGGTACCCAAATTGACGTCCCACACGCGCAATGTTGCATCGCGCGAACCACTGACGACTCTGTTTGAAGAAGAATAAGCGGAATAATTGTTAGTTTCCCACCTTTTCGTTTTCTAGCATCACCAAACTACTACACTCACTTGTTGCCGTGTAAATGCATACAGCGTACAGTCGACGTGTGACCGTGGAGAATGTGCATGCACTGTCCCGTGTCAGCCTTCCACACGCGCAACGTACGATCCGTACTGCCGGAGATGATGACATTTCCCGACATTTGTGATGACCAAACACCTCCCGTATGACCTGTGAGCGTTCGAAGGCACTGGGTAATAGAAAAGGACAAAAGAAGTACGTTAATATTTGCAAAAGTTAGCTCTCTTTCTCCGACAAAGATTCAATATAATTGCGTGCTTTTACCTTTCCCGTGATGGCGGACCAAACTTTGAGTGTATTGTCATCGGACCCGGACACGATACGATTGCCGCAAAATTGAAGGCACGTGATGACGTGATCGTCGTGACCCTTCAGCACCTTCGCCGTCCGGATAGGGCGCGAGCGCCAGTTCATCTCGATGATGTGCTGGCGCATGTAGGCAGCCTTCCAGGGCGACGATATCGGTGGCATGTTACCGGTGCGGCCTCGCTTCGGCCGATCGGTTGATGGTTCGATACCAATTCCGCTCTCCTTGCACTTTTCCTTCCAAAGCAGATTGTCGTCTGCTAAGAAACGCCAGCTGCGACACGTTTGGGCCGCACGTAGCAGATCCTTCGGTTCCAGGTAGGATAAGACCTGCAGGGCTAGCTCCTTGGGCAACAGCGAAATAAAGTCTCGCTGGAACTGGGGCTCGATAACCTTCATCATGTGACGCACTTGCGTTGGCTCGCAGTGTTCGATCAAACGATCGACGGCTAACAATCGCTCCACGTGCGTCCATCGCTAGTTGAAGAGAACAAGATAATGGATTAGAAATTGTAGTCTACGGAAAGGACAGCGACAAGTAAGCGATATGTACCTGGAATTGCACCAACCATTCATTTAGCTCAGGAGGAGGATTATCTTTGGTCGGTATAATGGTTCTTGGTGTCTTACGCTCTCCCAATGTGGATGAAGTTGGCGTTGTTGCAATCTGAAAATGAACGACACGAAGTAAAGATTAGTAAATTAGCATTTAATAGTAAGAGAAGCATATTCCACTTACATTCATTGGGTTTCTCAGGGAAG
The DNA here is from genome assembly GCA_000349165.1 of Anopheles christyi. Taxonomy (NCBI): domain Eukaryota; kingdom Metazoa; phylum Arthropoda; class Insecta; order Diptera; family Culicidae; genus Anopheles; species Anopheles christyi. Next base: position 4,481 of record KB696698.1, on the reverse strand, counting down.
ATCGGGGTGTCGTAGCCACAACAAGCCCATTGGACAAAGGTGTAACACCGCCTGCTGATGCTGCCGTCGTAGTCGATGTTCCCGCTGCTCCTGCTGCCCCCGCTCCTGGCGACCCACTGCCCGCAGCAGTAGAGGAAGCAGTTCCAGTGGCGCTAGATCCATCTAGGGCTAGCCGTTTGCGGCTGCTGTAATTTAACGATTCCGCTGACGGACTGCTTGCATCGCCATACAGTATCGTCCGATTCTCTGTCAACTTTCGCTTCCGGTGAAGACGAGGCGTCTGCGCATCGTGCAGCAGATCGTCCGATATCGTATCGAGATGCGTATAGCTCGACAGATCGACATCGCGAGACGGCAACTCGTCCTCACTGCTGGCAAATCCATCCTCGTCGGTGTAATCCCGACAGGTGCACACCTCTTCGTCCGTGCCTTCCTCACAGTCAGCCCAATCCTCTTCGTCGATCTCTGGCTCACTGGATTCGGGCGAGTTAGACGTATTTGTGCTGGCGTCACGCTGCTGATGGTAGGAAGCTATTACAACTTCCGGCCCAGGATTAGCATCTCTCACCGGGACAACAGCCGCCGATCCGACTGGCACAGATACGGTACCGTTCGCCTGTACTGCACGGGATGAGGAGGAAGAAGCGGTGCCGGATGACGCGGCGATCGCTCCTTCACCGGTTCCAGCAGCACGATGATGATGATGGTGATGCAACTGTCGTCGATGGTGATGTTGAGAGTTCTGAGATTGATGGCCCGATCCGTTGGCACGACTTTTTGACGCACCATCTAACTCCTCCGACTGCCCATTGCCATTGGTGGAGGTGGATGGAAGCAACTGTTTGTTCCCGTCTGCCACCGACATCTTTGCATCGTCCTTCGGGAAAGCACAGCTGAAAGATAGTTTACCGCCGCCGTTCGTGTCTTCCTGTTTTCTACCGGAGCAGCTAGAGGCTATCGCCCCGTTGGAAAGTTCCGACGATGTCGTGCACATTGTTTTAGCACCTTCCGCTCGATCTGCCTGATCTTCTTCTTCGCCATCACACAATGGCTTTCCATCGTGCTCAGTGATGGTGGATTCTTCGTGGGAGGATGAAACCGACGAGGTGGCCGAATGGGAAGCAGTCGGGGGCAGGGCCGCGGAGGAGCAAATAGTCATCGACACGTCATCGTTGTGCTGTGTAGCCGCCGTCTGCGAAGGTGACGGCGATGAGGAGGAAGAGTATGACGCTGTCGATGAGGTGGAGGAGCAGGGATCGTGATGCGTATGGGTGTCCTCCTTCGTTTGCCCGTCCGACACCGTTATTGCGGTTTCTTCTTTTACACCATGTAGACCGAACAGTGACCGGTCCGATGATACACTATCGTTGGAGTTTGCATTCAAAAAGGCTTCGGCAAGCTCCGCCGGTTTGCATTCTTCCAATAGGGCTGGTGCTTCGGCCAACAGTGCCGGCGTACTTTCTCCGCCGGTACCGACAGCAGCTGCCGATGCTGAGTACAGCGAGTAGCTCGACGAGGAGCAAGAGGAAGAAACAGAGGAGGCAAATGAGGACGAGATAGGTGAAGTAGAGCTGGATCCTGTGCCGGTGTCGGCACCAGTCTCGACCTGCTGCTGGTCACTCTTTTTATCGTTGCAATTAGCTAGACTAGCGGAGAGGTTCCTCGTAAGCTTATTAACTGCGAACTTGGTTGTACTATTGTTCTCGGTTTCCCTATTATTACTACTACTACTACTAAAGCTATCGCTACCAGTGTTGCTGCTGAGCGCTTTGCCACCGGTTTTACCAGCTTGGTGCTGGTGGTTGTGGTGATGATGATGATGATGATGATGATGGTGAGGATCATGCTTGTGCTGATATCGGCTGCTCGTTGGTGTGGTTGTATGTTGCGCAGACGTCCTCGTATTTGTCGCCATTGTCGTGCACGCGTTTACAGCAGTGCAAGAAGCAGGGAAGGGCGACGAGGGGGGAGCAGTTTCGACAGCTGGAAGGATGGAGGATTCGCTGGATGCGGGGACGATTCCAGCGGATCCCTCCACCGACGTGGGTTGCTGCTCCGGTTGCGTACGCTCGATCGAGGGAGGACGGGCAATTGTATTATTTAAAAATTCTAAATTCAGTCTATCGCCAGATATCAGTGATCTGTTTCTTATCAAAAATCCGCCCTCCTGCTCGAAATCTCGCCGCTCGATCGCGTCCATCGATTGCACATCGTCCAGAAGAAGTTCCTCGTCTTCATCGACGGCGGCCGCGCCGTGTTGCTGCTGCTCTCCTTCTTCATCATGCTCCAGAGGATCTTCAATGGTGTTTTCAATCGCACTTATGACAGATGCCTTTGGTTCCAGCAGCACGTTGGCAACGTCACGGCACGCCGGTAACAGGTCTGCGGCACCATTCTTCGATCCGGAAGGACGTAAGCTGGACAGGCAATTGTCCAACGGCCTGTCTTTCACGCTCTGCTCGCACACTGCCGCCGCCTCCGCTTCCTCGTCCTCCTCTCGCCCTCTTCGCTTCCCGCAGCAGGTGATGCTGAGATTTTTTATTTCGCTCAGGCTAGCCTGCGCCTCGCTATCCACCATCGCATTCCGATCGGCCACGCATGGGCCGTTCGATTTTGTCTCCTCGTCGTCGACGTCTTCATCCTCCTCGTCGTCGTTGTCGTCGTCCGCCGAGAAGAATTCATCGCTGAGGCGCTTTGGTTTCACCGCTGCCAGCTTGTCGCTGATTATTGCCAGCTTACTACCGACACCGATCCTACCACCACTTTCGCTAATGCCGTCGGCGAGGCTGGACAGTCTCATCGCACCACCACCATTTTCGCTGGTCTCTGCGCGCTCAAGTGCTGGCGTTTCTAGCAGGATGGGACACTCCAATGGCTGTCGCTCGGGTTCATGTCGCAAGCTGCCATCGATATCGTCACTTCCATGACTATCCATGCGTAGCAAATGACGTTGATGCTGTTGCCTGTCCGTTCGATCTTCCTCGGAATCCGCGGAAAACAACCAGTAGGGCTTCTTCACTCCATCTTTGCCTTCGGCTTCTCCTGCGAACGACAGTGGTGTCACGCCACTGCTCGGGGTGGTGGAACGATGATCGCAAGTTGTCCTTGGCGTGCTGCTTCCATCGGTGCTACCGTCGTTTTCCAGCGTGTGGGGTTGCTCTTCGTCCTCGGGGTGAACCGTCACACCGGTTACGGTGGCTGTCGTAGTGGCGCACGTGGGCGATTTGATACAGCTTAGCGGACTGGCAGGATGGATAACGTCAAGGGAAGCGGCTGCGGCGGGAACGGCGACTACGACGGCGGGTTGCTCTTGTTGCTGCTTGCTGTCTTCAATGCTGACGGTACATTGTTCTGCCATTCTTCGACACGGCGACAAAGACGACGTATCGCGTTTGCATGCACTGTGTGTTCGGCGTACTATGAGCTGCAAGAACAAAGAGGATAAAAATGTATCATTATTATTTGCGTTACACAGACAGCACAATATAATACTGGTTTGAATTGGCATTTGATATTTAATTACTTAATTTTAATGAATCTACCTATGAGCGTTCTATAAACACACACAGTCATACAATGTTTAGTTTTTCCAAATTAAATAAAATGATAATATAGAATGTGGAAGTGCCACAATGCATCGTCATGGTAATTTTTCTTCCTTTCTGTACGGGTTGTATTGATGAAAACTGGATGTTTTTGCACCCCAAACATTCATCAGCAAATTGCAATATACCCTAAGGAACCATCAGGGCATTGGAGTATCACGGCCATAGCTGCCCGCGGTTGAAACATTTTTGGGAGCATCAGCGCATTTCTCCACATACTAGTGCAACATCAGCAGGCTCGTCATCATCACTTTGCAAACTGGTAGTGTGCTGCACGATTCACACAGCATGCGGTGAGCCCCGAGTTGTAGTTCAACGATGATGCAGCGGTTGCAAAGAAAGTTGCTAAAATTAAACTCAAACGACGCAGAACACCGCTCTTACACACAGCACACCACAGCAGCACAGCAAACGGCTGATGATGCGATTCTGCCTGCTGCCGCTGACCTGTCCGATCGCGTGGAGGTCAAAAGAAAGGCGGAAAAAGGCGACCATATCAGTAAGCAAACAGGTTGCAGCAAAGTGTCCGCCGGCACGACAGGGGAGACGACGACAGAACGGGTAACATACGTACGCACATATGGAAGGGTAAAACATATTCGAACCAAAAACAACAACAAAAAACACCCAAAACCAAACACACTACAAGAAAAAAGTCCCATACACAAACACACACAAACACGCACATCGCAAACAAATTCAAACATTCCCATGTGGTTTGTTCGTGCGCGTCGCATACGAGACGACGTCATCGTCATCAACATCATCATCACCATCATCGTTAGCGGTTGGTAGGCCGTCGTCGTATTTGGTGGCGTGCTATATCACACGCATCTTTTGCCCTGCTGCCGCCAGCTGCTAATGCGTAGTTTGCAG
>KB696697.1:0-11360 GCA_000349165.1 Anopheles christyi | reverse complement strand
TCGTAGTACGACTAAAATCAAACAAATTTGATTTTTGTCGTGCGAAAAAAAATCCTATGCAACTGAGCACTGACACCAGCCTAACAGCGATTTTAATGAGGCTGGTGTCAATGTTTCATTGCTGTTTTGTGTTTGTTTACATTTGCTAACAACAAATATCTATTAATCAATAGTCATTTCAAGTGAAATTGGCAATTCGGTTTATTTTCCGAATTTCAGTTTGACAGATAACATCGATCACGATAATCCAACGAAACCGCCCCTACGATGGGAACTGTCACATTCCATACAAAATGTTGACAGCACGCGCGATTAACTCGCTCGCGATGGAGCAATGACACCTGCCTAAGCTTGCAGCGAAAATGTTGCTCGGGTTTGCAAGGCGTTACGCGAACGCCAACGTATCATATAGGGAAGAAATTGGTTTACCCTTATTTATTTATTTTAGATTTTTGGCGGCCCTGCATTGTACTCGAGACGCCAAAAATCTCATTTCAATGTAAAACATCAGCAGTGTAAACAATAGTTTTAATAGAGGTAAAACAATGTTGTTTTAAAAATGTCCCCGTCCGTCAAACACAGCAGTGTACCGAAAATCACAAATGTCAACAGCTAATCGTCCTTAACATTTCAATAAACAACAATTGTATGAAGAGCGACGCGCAGCATTAGCGTTTAATTTTGGCAAATATGGGAAGCATTTGCTTTTTCCCCAAGTGTGTACCGAAAACTCGCGACTTTGTAGTGTTTCCTTTTAGCCGTACTCGAGAATTTGAGAACTGGTGGATAAAGTCCGGCTGGGTGAATGCGATACCCCTCAACAAATTGCCGAACAAAATACTGATTTGCGAGGAGCACTTCGAGAAAGATCTCATCAACAGGCGGTTTAAGGTTCCCAGGCTCGCTCTAGGAGCCTTACCTACACGTAACGTCGAATGTCCGGTCAGGAAAGCGAATCCTTTACGAGCAGGAACTGCACAAAATAATGCACTGTACATGCACCGAAATTCTTACTGCCGCCTGTGCGGACAAGCTCGAGCCTCGCATCTTTCAGATGATCTGGATTTGCTGTTAAAGCTCGATGACTTATCTCAGTATCAGTTGCATCTTTCCGATGCAACAACGCTACCAGTTGGAGTGTGCTTCAGCTGCAAGGAAATTGCTAATGGCATACAAGCATTCTGGAAGAAATGTACCCAAGCTCAGGAAACGCTTAAAACGATTTTCAACAAAGACAATACGGCTAAGTCTCCCAATCCTCCGGAGGTTACTATAAATATGAGATCTTCACAGGAAACCAATACACTTAACGATCAAACGGGAGATGGTTCATTCGCGAGCAAAGAAACGATACCGGCCGAATGTGAAGAAATCGTGATCGATACGACGTCAACGCAGGTCATGGAAGAACAATTTGCCAGCGAATACGAATTTGAATCGTACGGTGAGGAGTTGCCTGCCAGTACTGCAGACGAATCTGATGAAGTAATCGAATTAACTGAACCTGAAAATCAACTCATTTCTGACGGCTATTCGATTGATTACGGGGACGAATCGTCTTCCCAAGGGCTATCAGCTAATATGTCATCACCAGACAGGGAAGATTACCGTAGTCATGATAGAAAAGATGTCGCGCCATCCACGGAAACAAGACACATCTGTGAAGTATGTGGCAATGCATTTAAATCACTTAATGGGCTTAAAGCACACTTACACGTGCACAGTGAGCGTCGCGATCATCAGTGCAACATATGTGGACACGAGTTCAAGATGCGTCGTGCTTTAGTAGAGCACATCGAGTCGAAACATGAGCGCAAAATATTTCCATGCAAAATTTGTGGCATGCCATACAGCTGGAAAAAAGGATTGCAGCGGCACATGAATACACACAAAGGAACGGCACTGAAACATGTGTGTAAAGTTTGCGGTAAAGCATTTCCCGTTCCTCACAAGCTGAAACTACACATGATGCTTCATACAGGCGATCGGATTCACTGTGAATTCTGCGGAAAGGGTTATAGGTGAGTATTCCATTGAATTGGGCTTCATAAATAGTTGGAATTACAACAACACATAATCTTACGTTTGGTTTGTTCCAGGTTCAACTATATGTTAACGCAACATAAAATACGTGTACATAATATGGTGATCGAGGGAGTCAAGCTTTATTCAACACCAAAACAAAAAAAAACTACTGATCGCAAAAAATGAACTTCAGCAAATAAGTAACAAACCTTACCTTGCAACATTTTCTTCAAATCAGTGTGTTGTCTGTTTAAACGTAATATAATATACAGTGTAATGAATATAGCATCATTTTTATCGTTGAAGTCGATCGCAGATGAAACTGAGAAGTAGATATTTATTTGTTTCTGATTTTAAAAAAATCCATACTTGCGATATTTAATTATTAGACCAACAACACGTAAGTAAGTTCTTAAATTAAATGTAGTTTATTCAGTTAGCAGTAAACAACTCATTAAGGCTCTCATAAATCCTTATTACAATTACCCCGTCGTTTGGGCAATTGGCATTGATAAACAAACCGCGCTTATAAAAAATGCGTTAATATACCCTTTCACGTCGGCAAGAATCATCACTATGTAAATTGTGTAAATTGCATTATAAATTACAAATACGGATGTAATCGATCAGATTGGAAAAGTATTGCAAGACGAGCAATAAACGTAGTTGGTCTAGGCCTGACTTAACCTTAGGTCAATCCTGCGTGTGGTGGCTTGGTTCATTTGAGATTTGAACCCATGACGGGCATGTCGTTAAAACTTAAATTGTTTGAAATTTAATTTAGGCCTGTTCATGACGAATTCTAGAATCTCTGCCGGTGATGAAGTTGTCTAGTGGCAAGAATCAGGCTCAACCAATCAGAGAAATATTTTTTCCGTGAACAATGGAGGCGACCCTTAAATGTCATTCTATTGCAAGTTGCCTTTTTAAATTTGCCATTTTCGGTGTTTGGAATGTTTCGAACCTTTCTTGTTACTGCGATCTAAACAAAAAAAAAACCAATAAAATAGTGTAAATATACCACCCCTCGATAGTTAGTTACTATAATAGTTACCCCTCGATCATAAATTGGTCGGTTAGGTAGAAATATATTATCAGCGTAATTTTTGTTTGTTTGTTTTTTCAGACTTTTGATTGAATATCACGGGAATGCTATCTTCATAGGTTATCTGGCTTCGTTGTTTAGAGGCATATAGTTTGTAAGTAAAAATACTTGAACTTATTTTTTACCTATTTCTTTAATGATTTTTAATTTATCTTAATTACTTAATTCAAATTTCAGTGAAGCGCTTTAATGCTACAGCTTACAAACTTTTGAACTAATTCGTTTTTCTAGATGCGACTTCTAAGGTCCAACAAACTTCGCAAACGGGCATATATTTTTTTCTGGAAAAGCTTTTAGGAAAATTATTTCAAAAAGCTTTCAGAAGCATGCAAGCTTTCATTCCAATTTGCTCGATAACGATAGCTCGCACGTGGTTTGGAACGATTCATGTTTCTGTCTTGTGCGCATGTGCTTCGCTTATGCATAGATTCGGGCAGATAAACATAGAAGAATCATTTAACCAACACTTGCGGAGCATTGAAGCTTTTGTAAAATGTCAATAGGCACAGTAAAAATGATAGTACGTGGGGAAGGACAGGTCTATTATACAAGGGCCATAAGTGCAGGATTATAGGCAAACAGCGAAACATTACGCATTGTACAAATAGATTAAGCTGCACTTAATTAATGAGTTACTGACGACTGGAGAAGGCTGCTATTGATACTACCAAGAATATTATATGGACTGTGTGTAGAGGACATTCGTTCAGTGAATGCATATGGTGCAGTAGCCAAAGAAGAAAAAAAAATCTTGTCTACACGTCATTCTAGCACCCACACGTAAGGGACTTTTTCACGAACGTCACAGGTGTCCAACATAAATTTTCCTATAAAAGATTCAACTATTTCAAGCGAGCAGTGAATGTGAATTTGTTGGAAGCTCAGGTAGAGCACCACCGTAGTGACGGGCACACGAAATATGTCTGTGAACATAAACATCGATGAGGCTCTTTCCCTTGGGGACCAACATGACCAACAGGCTTGTGATGATGGACAGACGACGTTTGAGGACGCGTCTCATGACGAAAGAGATTTGGAAGTGGATATTAAATTTGGTTTGTTCGTGGAAAATGATCGTTCAATGCGGCGAAATGTATCGGAAGATGAGTTCGAATTCGATTCTGCCTTCAGTTCCGAATCGAACCAGGGGCTTACCGATGAAAGTACTATTGATAACCACAACGAAAGAACGCTGCCAGATGGAGCGATAGAACGTGAACGGTTGAAATCCCTAGAAGACGAGCATGAAATACTGTCGTCAAATTTGATTGCACTGACATCGCATTTTGCACAGGTGCAGTTACGATTAAGGCAAATTGTGGAATCGCCACCTCAAGAGCGGGACACTTTGCTCAAGAATCTCGAAGAGTTTGCCTTTCTGGGCATTCCGGAGATTCAGCAGAATCCGGTTAAGCAAAACATTCCCGAAATTGTGGCCAACCTCGACAAGAGTCCCGAGTCAGTGGAAAATCTGCGCGAAAAGCAACAAGAGCTTATCGAGCAGCTGAAATCGCAGCTAATGGATCTGGAACGGTATGCGTACGAATCTGGGGCGGGCATCCTTCCTCAATCGATTCTTCTCGAAAAGCAAAAGGTAATCATCGAGGAGATAAAAAAGAAAATCAACCTTAACTTGAACGAGCTCGACTTGCCACAGCTAACATCGGAAGACCTACGCCAGCAGGTGGATAGCGCGCTCGATGAGCTAGTGAATCCGCTGAAGATGAAGGAACAGTTAGTGACGCAGCTGAAGACGCAAATTCAGGATTTGGAACGGTTTATCAGTTTCCTACAAACAAACGAGAAAGCGGAAATCAAAAAGCGTTTCCTTGAGCAGCAGCAACAGAAGCAACAGGAAGAGAGGGCAGAGATATTGAAGGGCCCAGACGGTCGATCGCAACGTTCCTCGGACCGCCAAACCCTTTCAAAATCCGTGCCCGCTCACACGCATAAAATCAATAATACGAACCAAGCTGCAGCAAAACGGGAATCTTTTAATAACAAAGCGTTTGGATTGATGGATAAGGCTGGAACATTGCTGCAAATGTTCGCCCTATCCCAATTTAACTGTGGAAGTGAACATCGGAACAGTGACACCAACTATCAATCCAAGATGATGTCTCGCACACGACAAAACTGTTGGGGCGACATTCGAGCAAGACTAGAGTACGACGTGCAGGAGATAGCTTCGTTGGCGCTAACCATGCATAATGAAATATCTCCAAAGGACGCGGACCACAACGAGGAGGAAGAGGATGATCCTAGCCGTCCCGGCCGTGACAACAGAAAGAATAACGAGTTGACGCTGCTTGTTCGCAAACGTTTGGCGAAGACTATACAACGGTTAATGCAACACGGTTTGCGAAGCATATCCGAGAGTACGAGCCACAGCCTTGTACCATTCATTTCCGGGTGTTTTTCAGCTGCAAGTAATAGTGGTACTAATCATTCCAGCATGAGCGGACGATCGAATGAAAGTTTCTACCACTCGGAAGTTAGGCGAAAGAGTACCGGGGCAACCACTGCAGCACCGAAGAAACAGGCATCGTTTACAGAAGAAAATACGTCGAATGCGACCACGGAGGACAATCTGTTTGCCCAGTTGGATGACGATGAAGAAGAGGATATGGAGCCACAATTCGATAGCAATAGCAAGGATGAAATGCATGTCTGGGAATTGTTGCTGGTATATTACAATATAAAAAACGGCGATCGTTACAACTCGACACCGGCTAGAAAGTTGTCAGAGAGTTTCAATCTCGACATCGTGGACGGCAGACCGCTGTCGAATAAACAGGTATTATTATGCCAATTTTTTGCCTTATAGACATCTTTAATAGTCTAGAATGCTTTGTTACAGAGTCTTCTCAGTGCTATTGGATCGATCATTGCATTACACAATCCCTACAAAAGAAGTTTCGATTCACAGTTTAAGGCATTTGTATGTGCAGGATTGAAGTAAGTTGCAGAAGCTTCTAGCCATTGCATCCATCTGACTAACCGATATTTTTCTTTCATTTTCCATTTGCCAGCGCCCAGAAGTTAACACAATGGCTGTACCTCATATTCCAATGCAAGGAGCTAGTTAGCTCGCATTATACCAGCTGGAGCTATGTGGCCAACACCGGATTTCGCGACGCTTTAAAAACTTTGGATAGTCTCACACAATACCGGTTTGATCTTCCAGTTGATTTATCTATTCGTCAGTTCAAAAATATTAAAGACGTTTTTATGTAGTTACGCACCATAGCCCAGCAGCATACAGATGCCCCACGATGAAGCAGCAGTCGCCAGTACTATTTGTTTGCTAAATAATCTTCCCGTACCTAAACAGCTTGTTAAAAACAATTAACAACAAACGATGTTGAATTCCACCCTGTCTCTTAAACCCTCCACCGAAAGTTTTGCACTTTCAAATTCGTTAAACACTCGTTACATACCAAGAAACTAAAAATATATCTTCTGTATGCGAGAATATTGTAACATAACTATCCAACTATGAAGAGAGTTCTGTTATGGCATGCTAGAGGGAAAAATGGGCGAAGAGAATAAACATTGTAAGAAAATATCATTAAAATGGACCTTATCACAATGCAACAAATTTATGTTATTAGTCAATAGTAACATTCGAAACATGTGTCTTACGTTAAAAAAGATTGTGCCTTCTATCATGCATGCGAAAATTGTATCGTAACACCCGCGTTCAAATTTACGAGCACATGGTGGACTTTGGAAAAGCATTTCAAATGGACCACCCTGTCGTTGACAGTTCTGCAAGATGGAAATTAAATCAAAACATTCTATTTACACAATTCATCATGAGTGAGAAAAAGAAAGCACTTTTTATCTGCCTTGGTAAGTTAACTTCATTATTCACATGTTATTGATGTGCAGAAAGTCTGTTTGTTGATCGAACTTCGTAAAATCATTGTCGTGTCGGCGAAGGTACAGTCAGCAGTTCGGTCCAATCATTCCGCCTAAGGAACACATACTAGAAACAAAACTCTTTTTCGGATCATGGATCTGTGTGTTTTTCTTTTTGCTTCTTGCTTGCCCGCGTGCAACAAGCAGATTGAAAGAAACATTAGATGATTAATAAAAAATGAAATCTTCACAGGAAACATCTGTCGATCACCTATCGCCGAGGCGGTATTCTTAAAAGCAATCAACACTACTGGAGTAGCAGATCAGTGGGAAGTCGATAGTGCTGCCATAGGATCGTGGCACGTTGGACGAAGTCCTGACCATCGGGCTCTGGCAACAATGAAAAAACACGACCTACCGTACAGCAACAAAGCAAGACAGATTAAAAAGGCTGACTTTGAGCATTATGATTACATTTTCGGCATGGATGTCGAGAACATAGCTGATTTGAAGGAACGGGCACCGAAGCAAGGCAGTAAGGCAAAAATATTACTGTTGGGTGATTTTGATCCGCATCAACCTGGTGCTATCATCCGCGATCCGTACTATGATAGTGGATCGGAAGGGTTCGAGCAGTGCTACGTACAGTGCATGCGATGCTGTGATGCTTTTTTGGAAAAAGCTCAAAAGGGTGAAATATAAACTGTAATTGTGTAACTGGAAATTGAGTCCCCAATACTGCTTCCTATAATACGAAATAAAACGCTTTGTGCAAAAACCAAAGATATATTTTGCATTGGTGGGGAATTTTTGTGGTTCGTTGGTTGGCAAAGAAACATATTGTAAATTAATAAAGTTTAGTTTTCCCCACTATCTGCCATGAAATAACTTACGTGTCATACTTACAAGGAAAACATACTTACAATACAATCAAGAAAAAAGGAAAAATGTACCTATTACCATTTTTACAGTAAATATTGAAGTTTGTTCTAGAGTTTGAAATCGTGAGCAATGCAAGTGAACAGTGAACTAAAGCTAATAAACCGAGTATTGTTTACAATGCTTTCTGTCAATAGTGCATGCGGTATAATCCGTGCTGCTCGAACAACCGAGTCGCTGGTGTGAAGCTCTTCTTCCGTATCGCGAACACCGTTGTCGTCGCCGTAGTTTTCCGTCGTCAAAAAATCATTGCTTTCCGGAATCCAAAAGCTGTGGAAAAAGTGCCAACATGAGTGTGGACGCTGCCATTCCTCAACCCGCGGTAAGTGGTCCAACCGCGTTTATGATAACGGAAAGAAGATCTTCCTCTTATTGTGCGGAACATTTGCACTTGTCCCATTCGGCGACAGTGCTGAAATCGTTCTCGAAGTTTTCTCATTATATGTGCTCTACGGCCCCGTTCTCAATTGACCCGTTGCACCGTACGGATAGTCCTTTTGGCTCGTCGTAAAATAAGAAAAATCCTTGTTTCGAGGGTCTTGAAGTGCTATCGTTTGGTTAAAATCGTCCGCTTAACAAAGAACACTATCCGTTGTGTCACTCTGATGGTGCGAAACGATGAAAATGTAATGTCCTTCAATAATAATCATAATTGGTGTTACATTCGATGAAAGGATCAGTGAATGTAGCAAAAGAGTTGCTTTTTATAGCATTATTATCTGTACGACTTCACCCGGAAATATTCAAGTTCTGTCTATTGAATAAGCGAACGCAATGTTAGGTGCGGGTTCGTCTTTTAGACCAAGCAAGTGTGTGTACGGCGGCTATGTTCGCCGATGTTAGAGCGTAGCCGACCGAATGAACGAGGAAAATGGCGTCCGGAGACTAAGTCCCACGTCGCTGCCTGCAGTGAAGGGAAGTTAAAAATTGAATATCTCAAATTCGGTTCGTCGTTATGTGCTGGGAGTAAGCGCAAAACGCGTTTCAGAAAAAATGCTATCATTTCAGCATGGGTTGATTTTTTCGTAAATTTTCGTCTAAGTCCCAACTTTTTTCGGGACTTAGAAAATTTTCACTCTTTGCCCTTGTTATGTACGGCGCACCTTTTGCTTGGAGTTGGTGTTCTGTACAGACATGGTATTGCATAAAAAGTGATAAAGTGAATAAAGCTACGCATTCTGGGTGGCTCGCACGGAAAGGTCATTAGCGTGTGGAGATGAAATGAGTCTTCTATAGGTTTGCTAAGGATGAAAAGGGGTTTTTTCATCAATTTTTTGCTCATTTTGGTGGCGCATTATGTGTAGATGTCTCAGTCAGGTCGGGCGAGCAGTAGTACAGTCTATATTTTTGCCATCGTAAGAGAAGAAGAGTGAAATGTATTTTAAAACACTCAATGCACCTAACAACGGATTTCTTTCGACACAGAAAAAAGACAGTCGGTGGCTGGTGTTGCCGCTTTTCATAAAACTTGTTCGCGTGAGCGGAATCGCCAGTGCATTTTTACTATCAGCCGAACGGTTTCTCGTCGCTGAATTGAAGAGGAAGTATTTTGAACAAGAAAGCAGCATTAACACACGGTCGCTTTTTCGCTGGTGGCATGAAATTCAGCATACAGCAAACGTTCAATCAAGGTGAATGGAATAAAAGCACAACGTGCATATATTGGGCTGTATGTACGACACCGCGGATCGGAAATTTAGTGCGGTGTACATGTATTATGGTGAAACTGAAAGTATACAACGTGGCCGGATATCAAATCCTGCGTGAAGAATTTAAAGTCTATCGAGTTGCGTTGTATGAAGGACGTATTTTGAAATTAGTTTAACTATTTTTGAAATATTTATTACTGTTGATATATGTGTAGGAACTACAAACCGTACCCAATTTAAATTACTTATATTTAACTAGACATCATATTGGAAGGTTTGCCGGTACGGCCAAACCGAATACCAAAACCCTGTTTTGAATATGAACACGTTGTTTCTGATAGCCAAACTTTTCTTCTAGTTTTTCAAATTTATTTTCATCTCTTGTTCCATTCTCTGTCTCTACCATTCGGCATTATCATGTGCGACCAAGGGGATGATTTGAGAGATCAGCTGGTTGCATGCAGTATAGGGAACATGTGCTTGAGCATTAGCATAACAAGTATGGTGCGCACACATTGAATAGAATGGCATAAGGTAGAATATGTTAACATCAACATAGCACCGGTCATGTCGGATTCGTAGACTAGGTTTAGGGCATAACCTATTTCTGATAGGCAAAATGTTGTGCGTGGCACAGCGAACACATGGACTGCGACCGCATGTCTGGGGGGGTTGGCTGCACATGCTAATCGATCATCGTATCTTAGGTTAATTTTAAGGTAATGGTAAAGCTCGATCAACCAAAGCATTCATTAGTATTCATGGATTTTGGACGAGCTAATAAGTAAATGATTTAACGTGGACAATGATAAATAATTATATGATTCGTATGATTCGTGATGACATTTGGTAACATTATTGTCTCTTTCACACTTTTGTAAATGTTTGTATAAACACAATTTATTGATTGTGTGTTTAGCTTTAAAGCATTGCAAACTTATATGTTAGCATTTGCCACTCATAAGCGCTGTTGAGCTGTGTTCAAAGCATGAAATGTTCAAAGAATTGATATTATAAAATAACTGATATACATATCAGTTCATACAAAGAAAAAAAAAGAAAAGAGAAAGCGAGAAAGAACTTTAGTTTTTTTTTTAACATGTTGATTATTGTTCGTGTTACGATTATGGAAACTGAGTAAAACTTCGTGGAATAAGATATTGTTAACAAA
Source organism: Anopheles christyi (assembly GCA_000349165.1). Classification (NCBI taxonomy): domain Eukaryota; kingdom Metazoa; phylum Arthropoda; class Insecta; order Diptera; family Culicidae; genus Anopheles; species Anopheles christyi. Next base: position 607 of record KB696697.1, on the reverse strand, counting down.
GAGAAAGTTTCTGTATGATAAATTAACATAAATATATTGATGCTTTTTTTATCCCAAGGATTCCTCCAAGGTGATGAATGGCATGATGGACCGGCCGAACGGGGTGAGCAACGGTCATTCAGGTGGTGGAGGTGAAAATGGCGATCGTCATAAGAGCCACAAAAGTTCGAGCAAGGATAAGCATCGCGACAAAGATCGTGACAAAAATCGCGACAAGGACAAGCATCGCGATAAAGATCGCGATCGAGAGAAAGACAAAAATCGCGATAAACACAAAAGCAGCAGCCATTCGTCATCTTCTAAGACCGGCAGCAGCTCGTCAAAGTGAGTATGATAAATTGAGCTCAATTCAGATCTTCTCGATTTAACGGTATATATATATATATATATATATTTTTTTTTTTTCAATCTTTTAGGGATAAAGAGCGGAATGATAAGGAGAAACACAGCTCTAGTAGTAGCAGCCACAAGGATAAGGAAAAGAGTCACCATAGCAGCTCGTCGTCGCACAAAAGCTCTAAAGGCGATAAGGATCGGTCGAAGGACAAAGAACGGGATAAAGACAAACATCGCAGCCGTGAAGATGGCAAGGATCGCGACCGTGATC
>KB696696.1:0-11307 GCA_000349165.1 Anopheles christyi | reverse complement strand
TGGTGGTGGTGGTGGTGGTGGTGGCGGTGGAACTGCTGCTGAATTTGCAGCCGGTTGCACCAGTTCCCGCTTGACAAGAGTTACGTTGTTTAGCTGAAAACTTGGTACACCGTGCACATCGATCGTCTTAACCACGGTGAACTGCGATGGCTGGGCAGAGGAAACATTTACTTGTACGGCAGCAGCACCGGCGACGGCGGCGGTGGTGCTGTTGCTAATACTACCGCTACTGCTACTGCTGCTGGTGGTGGATGGTGCAGCTATCAACGCATTGTCCAGAATCAGTGGCGACTGTGCCCCAAAAATTCCAACGGACGTTGTTGTCCGTTCGTTCTGACGGATTGTGACGGCGTTGCTACCCCCACTGTTACTGCTACTGCTGCTGTTGCTGATGATTGTGCTGGTGCCCGGAGCTGTTGGACCGGGAACCGAAGATCCACCCTCAACCGGAATGATTTCGTTTGTGCCCAAATCCTCCAGCGGATCGTTGTAATAGTTAAGCGCATCGTGCTTTACCATGTCCACCAGCGCCTTTATCACATTTTCCTTCGGGTGCGTGTCCAAATGTTCGGCCAGCGTCATTCCGGACCGAAGGTACAGCGTACAGACGGGACATTCGATCGCCATGTTGGGGGGACGGTTGGGAAGTGATAGGTGTGTATGTCGAAATGCTATTCCCTTCCCCCCACTTCACCAAGCCCCTCTACAGCTCAGCGGAAACGTCTCCGGGTGAGGAGTTATGGAGCTACAATGAGAACCAATAACAAAATTATAATCAACGGAAAATGGAAATCAATATCAAATTGAAAATCGAAATGTTGACGGGTCGAAAAACGAAAGAAGAAAAACGTGCAATTGGAAAATCTGACGCTTTGTAAGTATATGTACTTCACGCTCCCTTGAACGGACAAATCATTGTATTATTGATTGCGGGGGCCTCACGTAACCGACCCACTCTTTTACTGCGCGAAGAGCGAGAGCAGCCGTTTCGATTTCTGGATCAGGGAGACCCACAAGCAGACGGAATATCTTATGTCATTCGCTCCGAAAGCGAGATTTGTTTTTCGTTGGCATTACCGATTGTCGAATGCGTGTCCTCTTTAGACGTGCAAAGACAAAAAAACCCTTCTGGTTTGGTCGAAAGTAATGACTATGCGCTATATTGTCCTATACTAGATAGTTGTAGAAATTGTCGACTAACACTTGGATTCGCTGTAAAAACGTTGCTCTCTTAGTGAAGAAAGGCAAATAGCTGGCCTATTACTTTATCGTCCGTTTTGTCTATCCCGCAAATTACAGTTTCATGTTTTTAGTGACTACTGCTACACCCTCTTCACCTATGCCAAGGGATGAGACAAATTAAACATAGTTGATTTTTGGTTGAACGTCGTGGTAGTATATCTTTTCGAGGAATTTTCCGTTCGGGCCCATGTAACTTACCCATCATTAACTTGTATGAAGAACGCCAACATACACACACATACACACATCCTAACAGATAGGCGAAAAGTGTTAGAAGTAAAGTTCGTTCGGATACTAAAGATCTGTTCTCTCCTCTCGACTCCTTTTTTTGGTGACGACTTGGAGCTAAATCTTTCATGTTATCCGGGAAAATGGTTGGAGGAAAGGGCGGGGGCGCTGATAAAGCTTGAACGTTTGACAGTTGCCCACCGACCTCAAAAAGGAGGCGAGTGTTGATACCGGCGGTTGTTGTTGAATTGATTGTTGCTGATACCTTCCCACCTTCCTGGGCAACCCTACCTAACAAGCACACCAATTTTCTATCGAAAAAAGGTTTGTTGCTATTGGTAACACTTGTGGTACCCAAAAGAGATTCACTCACAAATTATTGTTGTTGGAAACGTTTCAGTGGCAGCCATCTTTTCCACTGTTGGAAATTCTTTCAAATGGAATTACATCTGAAGATAGGGGGATTCGGTGGGTGGGGATGAATTTCTTACAATAAGTGTGTGTTTTTTTACTACTACGTCCCTTGTTCAAAACCCTTCTCCCTAACGAAAGCACACAGACCAACCAGCACAGATGCACCACTGTTAACTCAATTCTCGGAAATTGTTAATATTTTATAACGACGAACGATATGGCCTCCCGTCAAATCGACAATACAACAAAAAAAAGCTAGACATCATGGCCGTGTGTATTGACTTTTAAGACTCTCTCTTTCTCACTCGTTCTTGCTATTTCGCAAACACACCAATTCATTCTTTCGCACCCTTTCGCTCACTCACACGCAAAACATACAATGGCGCACACAACGCACAATACACACAATCTCTCGCATGCTCCTTCTTTCCTACACGTTGCATACATTCAGGCGCACTCGCTTTCGCTTGCTACATCTATTTCCTTCTCTTTTTGCTTCTATCATCTTGCCCTCTTTATCTTATTCACTCGCAGGAACGACCTACACATGCACACACATATATACATACACACACAACACTTATACGCCATTACAAGAGCAGTTGCCTACTGCTTACCCAAAATCGATTCCCCGTGTGTGGCACACACAAAAACGGGGCCTTGGGAGAATAGCTGGAACATTCCATCCATGAAAAATGGAAATGCGATTGTTTTTTTTTCTAAATGGTTCAACACATGAGTAAAGATTATCAAAAAATAAGTGGAAATCGTAATTCACCTGACGCACCACACGCACCACACGGTCGGCAGCACTAAATTTTAACTGTGCTCCACTATTCGTTTTCACTGTAAAACTCTCACTGACAGGGGCCTGACTGGCTCACATAAACGCACCCATATAATCAAAGTTTCTGACGGTTGTCATACACACACACATATATCACAACACGCACAGACGCGCACACTCGATTTCTACAAGCAAATTCCATTCCAATCTGTGAATTTGCTTTTATACTCCACGTTCCAAGTGTTGAAAGTCATCCATTTCGCCGTTAAGGCGAAAAGTGTGGCGAATCGTGATGGAATTCCAACATTAATGTTGTTCTCTTTCAATGTTTACATGTGTACGTATGTACGAAGTAGTGTATGTAAATGTGTGTGTGTTGCGATCCAAGTGGGCGAAATGCTTGGGCTGTCAAAAAACTGTATGTGTTGAAAAATTTTCGACTTCAGCAGGCCCTGATGGCTGGCCCTGCTGCGCTGCACAGAAGCTCCCATAGTGAAAAGCAGAAGGCAACACTGCAGCAGCCTTCCGGACGGTGAACGCGGGTTTTTTCCCGAAGAACCCGAACACAGGAAGTAAGCAAGTGTTCCTTGTCGCCAGTGATCGTCCTTCCGCAGCTCACCATCAGCAGCATCATCATCACCACCTTCACCCTCACTATCACTGGGTGTGGAGGCAGTCCGGGGGGGGAAGGCGAGAAGGAAGGCTTCTTTCCCGAGTGCACTATCGTGTTTTTGTGCGTTCCTTTGGTGCAGAAGCGATGGCAAGTGGAAGTGAGAGCTCAGACGAGTTTTACGATGCACTGGACGACGGCGTTGTGACTAGAACGTCGATCGAAGGTCACGCAGGAGTTGGGGGTGCCAGCAAGTACGTTTACAAGTATGGGGATGGTGTAGAGAGGAATACTTTCCCTCCGTCTTTCTTTTTTAACTATCACTAATATCTGTGTTTTCTTTTATCCGCGTGTGTGTATGGCAGAAGACGTTCCGAGCAACATCCATCCGCCGGAATCAATCATTCCGGTGGGAATGTAACAAGCGGTCACCATGCTTCTGCAGCACCACACTTGAACACACTGTCTCAGCCACAGCCGTCCACGCAGCAGGACAGGAATGGTGCGGTCGGAGATAGCACCGTTGCAAAAAGAAGTCCGCTTAAACCGTCGTCGGGCACCGTGGGGGCCTCCTCTACCTTCGCCGATCAACACTTCAAGGAACCGAAATCGGTAAGTTGTAGGGTAGCAGGCACCACCGGTCTCCGGGTAGGAATGATTTATTTATTTTGTCTTCAACTTTATTCCTTGCTGTTTTGTATTTATCGTTTGTTTTTGTGGCGTTTCCGTATTTTATCATAAATTTTCATAGAACAAAGACGCATGAGCATCAGCTATCAATTAATGCATTTTTTAAACAATCAGCTGTAAGCGTGTAGCAATTTGCTGACCTCTCTCTATCTAACGTCTATTAGAAAGGCCACTTCCTTTCTTTGACGCAAAAAAAAAAAACTATCGCCCGTGCTAGTAGTAGTAGAGAAGGAAGTAAATAAACATCCGAATGGGTCACAATCACGAGTGCCTTCAACCATTTGCCAAGGAAACCGAAACGGAATCAACGACAATCAACTCGACCATCTGCAATCAACCAGCCAACAAACTCCGTGAAAGATGTCTAGCAGTAATATTTGCCGCTTATGCTCGTTGTACAATTTGCCGTACCGTTTTGTACTAATATCGCTCGACATTCTATATTTACTCTTACATTACTCTCTCTTAGTTATCCGTTACCGTTTCTATTTGTTTTCTTCCGTTTTCCCTGTTTTTACCGTAGCTTCGTAGTCAGCGATTTCACGAGTTGCGCCAAAGCATGCAAAACGACGAAGACGAGAATCCGGGCAATATTCTGACACCTGATTCGCAGGTATTATAACACAGACTCACCCTCTCTTCCCACGCAAACACACACATACAAATACCGAACCGATGGTTCTGGAGACGGAAGCGCATTTCTCCCGCCCATAGGAGATTTTATAACTCATCAGATGGGAGTAATTAATACATTACCTGATCCCGCGAAACCGATTGTGTAAAGCTTAATATTTTCATCTAATTTTTTTTTTCGTTTTTGGGAAGTGGTAATCGTTCATTCCCTTTTTGCGATACGGATCCGGAACCGTAGTGTGAAGGTTGCGTAAATTCGCTAACATCATTTTTTTTATGTTTCTACCTGTCTTTATATTTATTTCCTTTTCTATTCTAACGAACCTCTGTTTGTGTTTCGTGGTATACTACTTTGAATTTGAGTAGAAAGCGTAGAACCAGTAGTGTGTATTTAATGGATTTAGTTTCTATTTACTCGTTTTGCAATTACAACATCTTGTTTAACCTTATTTTTCTCAGTCTCTAACAAGTTTACAATTTCTGCGGAATCTTGTTTCCGTCTAATCCTTTGTTCAACACTACTAATACGCTCGCTGCGTTTTCCGAACATTGCAGAACAGCTCCGTCGAGGGCATGTACGTGTCGACGGGTGGTCGATCGAATTACCCGTTTCGTGTGATTGAAAGCGATGTGGCTAGCATCCACAGCATTTCCTCCCTCGGGATAGTGGGACGTATAATGGCAGGTGGCAGCATCGATACGAGCGGTAAGAACAGACATGCCTGGTTATACCGAGGGCGTTATGATATTTTGTGTTTTTCTCTTTTGTAGCACATAGCGCCGGTTCGTCCAGTGTGAAACAGGTGCCGGTATCGGGAAAACAGCAGCAACCCAGTAAAAAGGGCACCAGCGGAACCGGCGGTCAGATACCAGCAGGTGTGTATACAAGGGGAAATCATTTTCTTTGTAAAACTAAACGCAATCGCGTTAATCTGAGAGAGCTAGAACATGATCGCTCTTTCCTGCCTCTTTCTATAATATGACATTGCGGAATCGAATGCAGGGGTCAAGTATCAATTGCATGATATAATTTAATATAGAATTTAATTGATATGAAAAATAAGATGATAAAACGTGGATAATTTGATACAATTAGCTTTATCGAAATCGTTTGCTCGTATTGCTATCATAACATAAAATCATAAAATTTATGTTTTATGATTAACGCGATGACCGACAAGCAAGAATTAAAATACTATCCTAGCTATGCTCGTCGTTGTGACATGGTCAGGTTGCCAACCGTTCTCCAGGATGCTCGGTTCAGGGCTGCTGCAGGTCCTTTTCCACCTGATCCAGCCACCGAGCTCGCTGCGCGCCTCTGCGTCTAGCGCCGTACTGCGGATCGCTTAGAAGCACCTGCTTGGTGGGGCATGATTCCGACATCCTCCACCCATGCCCCAGTCATCTTATCGTGCCGGCCTTTACACCGTCAGGATGTCCGGTTCGCCATACACCTTAGCAAGCTCGTGGTTTATCCTTCGCCTCCAGATTCCATGCTCGAACACACCATCAAAGATAGTCATGAGAATGCGCCGCTCGAACGCGCCTAGAGCGCTTGCATTCTCCGCCCGAATGGTCTAAGACTCATGCCGGTAAAGAACCGCAGAGCGTATCAATGTGCGATATATCTCACAATTCGTCCGTTGTTGAAGGTATCTGGATCTCAGTAGACTGTATAACCCGTAGTAGGCACGGTTCCCCTGAACAATGCGCTTCCGGATTTCGCTGCTGATGTCGTTATCCGAAGTTACGACAGTTCCAAGCCGAAGTGTATTAACTTTTAATCGCTCTCCTATCACAATTTAACGTTATCACTATGAGTCATACAATAACTTCTCACCACCCCCTTTGTTACCGCTACTGAGATCGATGCACACATGCTAACCACTTCAGTATGTTCTTTTACCTCACTTATTTATTACAGCGAATTCTGATGTTATCAGCAGCACAAAGAACCAGGTTCAGTCGAAAACGACCGATGCGACGTTCGTCGTCCCTGTCACCGCCCCTAGCACCATCACCAACACAACTGCGCACGAGCGCCCGGTTGCTCCACCGCGCCGGAAGAAGAAGGCGCGCAAACTATCGAGCAGCTCGTCTGAACAGTTCAACATGAACGAAGGCCTTAAGCTACCACCGGCGGACAGTTCGTCAAGCGAGCTGCTGATGGTAAAGATACCGCAACCCACGACCAGCGGTGACAGTGGTAGCTTAGGTGGGTTTGGACCGGATACGGCCACCATTGCCATCACCACGACAGCCGCCAAGCACAGTAGCAGCACCGGCAGCAACGGGGTGAGCAGTGCGAGCAGTGCTGATGTTACCACAACCGGTGGCGATAGTAATAGCGGACAAACCCTTCCCTCGCCCGCTACCCTAGAATCAATAACGCGTGAAATTGAAAACTCCTTCGAGGAGGCGGCAAGTGCGGTGGCTAACGGTGCCGGTGTTCCGTCGTCGCTAACGAACGGAGGCAATGGTGCGGGCACGGGCGGTAGTGGCAGTGGATCGCTTACCCGTATGACGCTCGGCGGTAGCCAGACAAAATGCAGCCATATCAGCCCGACCGGCAGCCTGAAAAGCGTGTCCGGCCCGTCGTCTCACGTCAGCTGGACGGAGAATGCCCAAGGGCTTAACATTTACAAGGCAACCAAGGGTCAGTACGTGGTTAAGCCAACTGATGGTGCGTTCAACAAGGCGGAAGGACCCTCCCGGGATGAGATTGCCCGAGTCGAGCGGATCCGGCGTGAGTTTTTCAGGAATGTTGGCAGCATCGGAATGGCGAGTGTAGGCAGTGGTGGTGGTGGCGGGGCGGGAAGTGTCGGTGGTGTGCCGGGTCTCGGGGCCGGTGGGTTGGGCAACCATCGAAAAAATTACTCGATCACCGGCACGAACAGTCTAGAGGGTGGCATGCGTCACGGCAGCCTCGCGGCCAAGCAGCTTCAGTTGCGCGAGCGTCGCAAATCGGCTGGCGACGAGGAACAGTTCAAGCAGATGAACATGTACGTTCGGACGCGCACCAATTCGGGCAAGCAGCTGACCGACATGGAAATACTCGAGCAGGTGCCAGTGAAAAATTTGGACACGGGAGAAAACTTCCCCCTCTCCGCAGTGGAAGAAAAGTTGCCTCAGTGCATCAATCCGCTCTCACTGCACATCATGCGCCTGACCAGCCACATCCCGGAGACGGACGAGGAGTCGGTCGGGCCGCAGCCAGATTCTGACTCAATCCAGCTACCCGGCTACGAGGAGGAGCTGGAGTCGGAAGGGCTCGAGGGAGGCCGACTGAAGCGGCGAACCGCCCGGCTGAAGCGGTTCTTCCGCTCGACGGCAAAGAAAACGGTCAGCAAGGCGAAATCGATCGCGTCGGAGGTGTCGCACGCCCGTCACAAGGAGGACGTGGCAGACATACAGGACGTTGGCAACCCAGAGCAGAACATCAAGATCAAAGCGTCCAGCACGAACAAGGGGCCGTACGATTTTGCCAAGCTGCAGCACGTGCAGGACCTGTCTGGGGAGCACACTGTGGCGGTGTGGTGCATGAAGTTTAGCAGCTGCGGCCGGCTGCTGGCGACGGCGGGCCAGGATCGCGTCCTCTGCATCTGGGTGCTGAAGGATGCGTACCCGTTCTTTCAAACCATGCGCACAAAGTACAACGCGGACCAGAAATCGTCACCGACACCATCGGAGGAGGCCCTAAATGCGTCCCTCGTCGTACCGCCCGATGAATCGATTTCGTCGGTCCAGTCGGAAGATTCCTCGTCATCACCGGGCCCGTTCATGCCGCGATCGTTCTGCACATATACCGGCCACACGTCGGACCTGCTGGACGTGTCCTGGTCGAAGAACTACTTCATCCTTTCGAGCTCGATGGACAAAACGGTACGGCTTTGGCATATCTCCCGGCGCGAATGTCTCTGCTGCTTCCAGCACATTGACTTTGTGACGGCGATCGCGTTCCACCCGCGGGACGACCGCTACTTTTTGAGCGGCAGCCTGGACGGTAAGCTGCGCCTGTGGAATATCCCGGAGAAGAAGGTTGCACTGTGGAACGAGGTGGATGGCCAGACGAAGCTTATAACGGCGGCCAATTTTTGTGCTAACGGGAAGTTTGCGGTAGTGGGGACGTACGATGGGCGCTGCATCTTCTACAACACGGATCAGCTCAAGTACCATACCCAGATTCACGTCCGATCTACCCGTGGGCGAAATGCGACGGGGCGTAAGATTAGTGGTATCGAGCCAATGCCAGGTAAAGAGACCAGGCAAGCCCAAAGCTAGCTTGTATTTTGATCCTGTTAGTTAACACTTTGACTGTCATGACTATCATAACGCCAGGACTTTTGCCTCGGACCTATGCATCGAAAAATCATTACATTTTAAATTATGTATGTCGCTTACAGAAACTTTGAGTAGTCATTCGGTTACTCATTCGCCTCTTCCAATTCCAATTTGGAATTTCAAATTTTGAAACAAAATCGGCCTGGCAGTCAAAGCGTTAATATAGTGTGTTCTATGTACGTCTTTTTATTTCGTGTATACTATACAAAATTTTATTTTTTTTTATTTTTTTTTATTTTTTTTTATTAATCCATTATTACGGCCAATTAATCGAATTTTAGGCGAGGACAAAATTCTGGTTACTTCCAATGATAGCCGTATCAGGCTGTATGATCTACGGGATTTGAACCTTAGCTGCAAGTACAAGGGCTACCTAAACTCGTCCTCCCAGATCAAGGCATCGTTCAGTCACGACGGGAAGTACATCATATCCGGTTCGGAGAACCAGTGCATCTACATCTGGAAGACGCACCACGAATACACTAAGCTAAGCTCGGTAAGAAACAAACGCCTAGCAATCAAACAAAATGAACATGTCGAAAATGTCGTTAATTATGCCCTGAATGGACGCTTACAGGTTCGGCGCGATCGAAGTGATTTTTGGGAAGGCATCAAGGCGCACAACGCGACCGTAACGTGTGCTATCTTTGCACCAAAACCGGAGGCAATTATCATACTCGACCCGGACGAAACGACAAGCTCCAATGTAAGAACATCTGCATCGTACATTGCATAGGAATGGAAGGGGTGGAATGAGCTAGAGAATCGCGTTTAAACTGATTCATTTACAAATTACAGATATCGCTTAACCAGTCGTTCGTGGAGCAGAGCAAAAAGGCATGCCGGGGGTACGTGATGGTGAGTGCCGACTTCAGCGGTTGCATTAAGGTGTTCATCAACAAAACGAAACCGAAACACAGCAGCCTTCCCTACACGGCGATAGCGGATTAAGCCACAGGATATGACACACCGCACGTTTATTCTGGCAACCGCTGTGACGCTATTTAGAAAAGGAAAGACGGACAATAGCTAAGGGCCGGTGGGCAGCTTGGACGAAGAAGAAAATAATTGTGATGGGAAAATGAAGTGAGAGAGAGAAAGAGGGGGAGGTTGAGGGAGAAGCAGGGACAGCGGGGAGTGTGAGAGTTCATATAGGGCAGCGAACTTCAACCTGGCGCACAGTCTCATGCCCCCAAATCTCGTTGCTCATCGCGACAATCGTTATGTTACGAAGCGTTCTGGACGTTTTCTTCTTTTCATTTGGCAGCTGTCTGCAATCGAGAATATTGCCGTGCTCCCCACTATCGAGCTTCTAATCGAAATTCAAGCAGATGTGACGTCATTGCGTATTTATTCGTTTCATGTATGGCTAATGTGGTTTTCCACATCCATCGTTAATTTTATTTTTTATCTGAGTTTGTACATTATGCTCCTTTCTCGTATGAGGAAAGACGAAGGAGAAGCATTAATAGAAAAGAAGCAGTTAACTCATTCTAATTATTGTGTTTAAACTGAAAAAACTGAACGCCATGTCTGCGCATTCAGTGTGCGTGTTGGTTTTTTTTTTCTTGTGCGGTCGAATTTCGGCAAATATTGCTGACCGGGGGGATCTGCGTTATGTTAAGCCTGCAGGATATAACACCAAATATTTGAAATAGGATTAGTATGTTTAGATATTACTAAGGCAGAAGGGCAAACCATACGATAAAGCAAAATAAGAAGAAAAACTAACAAAAATTAAAGACATCAGCAAACACGAAAAGCAGAGAACATGTTAATAATTGAAAAAGAAAGGAAGAACAAGATGAGATCACTTCAAATGTATCCTTGGGTGTGAGTTACAGCTTTATGTTATCCTGCAAAAACAAACAAAATCCTGAACAACATATTAAATCACACACACTCGAATCTTAGGCTTTGCACAAAAAAAAAAGGATGAAGAAAAACATCCTAAATGGAACCACGAAGTGAATTAGGAAAGCAAGACCCATATAATTTAGCAACCTTTACTCTAAAGGAGTGTTTTTCGTCAATAAGTTTTCTTTCTTATAACTAGGCTAACCAGACGTACCGTATGTAACGGGACAGTTCCGTTTTTTTATATCAAAAGTTGATGTTCCGTTGTATCCGGGAAAATTCCTGATTTGCCCCGTTTTTTTATGTCTTGGGCATCTTCAGCAAACTTATTTTTTATTTAGTCAAAAACGTCTAAATCTTCATCCCCCTTGCCAGAGAAACATCGGATCTTCAGAGTTCAATGTTGATAAATATTTTTCACAGGTATTTAGAATTACCTACCTACCAAACCTCGGTATCTTTGCGATTTTCGCGGTACCGCGCAAATCTCGCTTCGTGAATTTTT
>KB696695.1:0-12528 GCA_000349165.1 Anopheles christyi | reverse complement strand
ATGATAGTTGTGAGATTTAAGTGAGGTTATTTGATCGTACTTCGACCGTTACAGTATCACAATTGTGGTATGGATATTTCAAGGTTACGGTTATGCTGCTGATTTGGTCTTTGTTCTATAAATCCGTTTATTCAGCTTGCAATACTCATAGTTGTATGCGCTTTGATGGACTTCGTCCGACAAAATATGACAAATATTGATGCGAATTAAATATATTGTTGACTATTTATTTTACATCCTTGAGGTGCTCTCAATCGATCTCATACTTATTATCTGAATTAAATAACGAAATATTATCATTTAACTTGGAAGAAATTCTATGAGCAGAAAAAGAAAAACTTACACGTTTATCGATTACGGTTGTGAAAATGGCAACAACAAAAAATATCCACAGGTTTTTTTCTGGAAACACAACTTCCTCTACCAAGTGACGAAAATAGAGCGACTCTTCAGCATTGCCTAAGTTAAACATTCAACCGATTCGCAACATCATCATGGGCTCGTAAAAAAGCGCTAAAATATGCCCTCGATTTCATTCTGCACGCTTCACCCTCACCAAACCTCCAATCGCCCGAGAGGGGCCGTTTTGTTACCAAGCATTATCGAATATTTATATTTTCCTTTCCGAAATCGCAAAGGCATCTGGTGGTACGCTTTTCGACGGTATCCCGGTTTGCAAACCACTGTCGCCTTAAACGTGGTACGTTGCATCCAGCATTATACGGTGGATGTTGTGTGTATTGGCGGCTTGTGCAAGTCTTTACCCGGTTTACGCGAAGGATAATTCCATACGCACAACAACGCGGAGGACTTTTGAAGCGAGCGTACGCAAACGAAAACCATATGCTAATGTTGCTAGGCGTGTTGTTCACAGCTGGGTCTGACATTTTTGCTACAAAACATCCCTTCCATTCCTGTGTGTAAGATTCTATCGGTTTCGAAAAGGGGGGAGTTAAAGTCTGCCATGCCGGCTGCTACCGAGGATCATCCCATTTGTCGCTGTACCGAAATGTTCCAGGACAAAAGGGGAAGGGAATCGCTTTCCGACCCATTTCGACGCACGGTTGTACATCGGTGGGGTTTGAATGGAAAATCGAATCGAAAAACTGGGCAAAAATGAAGACACAAACAAATGAAATTCTTGTCGTGGCACTTTAGGTTTCACAAGTGTTGTGCGTTTGTGCACAAGTGCGTGTAGCTGAGGCACATAAAATGTTGTGCTGTAAAAGATAAAATTTGTGAATCGGACCAAATTTTCGCACCATATATGCGTGTATGTGATTTTGGATTTTTATGGAACATTTGCAAGAAGCTGTACGGTGTGTAAGTGTTTGATTTTATTAATGTGGAGAAATTGTTTGTGGACCTGTTGAAGGTGATACTATTAGTGCCGTGAGTTGGAAGGCAATGTTGCTTTTTTTGCAAAATGATTGAATATTTCCTGTTGTACCAGTTTGATTTTTGGTGTCCTTTGTAGAATGTCTGACTTAATGCTGCACGCTTTGCACACTCTCTGCGGTGTGATCTTAGTACCTGTAGGGTAAAGGTTAAGATGTGTCAGCTTTCAGGACCTGGTGAACACGCGAAGCCAAGCCATTCGTAACCTTTACTGGGTGACAGATTTACTGTACGTCACGGTGTTGATAAATGTGTCACCCACATGGTAAGGAAAAGCTCAGTTGAACGTTCTACTAGGCTCTTTTTGCTTTGGATTGCTAACAAAATAGCTTCTTCTTTCCTTTTGTTACACGTCTTAGTTTTTGCAATAAAACTCCATTCTAATGACATATTTCTGTCGTCTCTTTTTCTCACAAAATTGTTGTGACACGGAAATTGTTATTTTGGGTCAACTAATATGTCAAACTTTTGCCCGATGAAAAGCTCATTTACGCGTTCACTTGTGTTCCTGTGTCATAAAAGCAGAGCGATGCCAAAACCAATGCGTCCTTGTATATTTTTTTCTCCTCACAACTACGTTCCAACAAATTGCCACCCATATGCTCATTGGCGAATTTCTCTACCTTATCGTTGGCGTAAACACATCAATCAATCGAGAGCATACACGAACAAAAAAACAAAAGGAAGGACCGAAAGACTAGCACATTCGAGTGGACTACCGATCAGCAAGATGGATCGACGCTACACATCGGTCACATTTGATCCAGTGCTCCAGGCGACTACAAACTACTACTCCTACTCGAAGAGCTTTTTGGGCTGCCAAAACTCTTCTCATCTGCAATGAATTAGTGGGCGCCCGGCCACATTACGCTCACCCTTCGTTTGGGCGCATTAGAAAAATCGATTTATTGGATGTTGTTCGAAAGGTTCGGGTGGGTTGATTTTTTGTCATCTGTTTGACGCACACATTCGACCTGTTTAACCATTGTTAACCTTGCCCGATATACTGTCGTTGATAAGGATTTCTTTTTGCACAAGCAACGGTTATTGAAGAATGAATGCCGAAGAAAGAAGAAAAAGGAGAACCGAAGTGACAAATGGGTAGTTTCGATGTATTCTTCATCCGTCTCTTAACCTCGCTTTTCTAACTTCATACACAAACCCTCCCCCATCCGTCATTGAACAAGAGCAGAAAAAAAAACTGAGAAACCGTCACCGTTTTCTCACTTAGTTCCTGGTGTGACTTGATTTATGGTGTTGATGAAAGAATTTTTGGCGCAATGGCACCGAACTTGTGCTTTGCTCCCTGGTGCCTTACTCAGCCCTCTCAGTTGATGTCAGGTCGTTAGCAAAGAGCGGAGTGAAGGCAAGTTGTTTCGCGAACGATTTTGAGCCCATTTCGCATTTCGCATCATTGACGCGCAGCACCACGCCCTACCACGACGGGGAAACATCGCGCCTAGTGTACGATTTTTCCCAACCGTTCTCCCAAACTGGCCCAACTTTATCTATAAATCAAATTGATAACAGTTTTCCGAAGAAGAAAATCAAATTTGTGTTAATGGATTTATTTGCTTGGTTAGTGGTTACGTGGTACTCACACTGCGCTTCATACTGGTGAAGTTAGAAGGCGGTATACGCACTCCCTGGACGATTTCGTAGCCGGAATGTTTGAATGGTTATAGAGAAATTTTACTTTTCCCTTTGCCCACTTCCACCACGTCTTTCACTCAATGCTGGTTGTACATTTTTGCAACAAAGCGTGAAAGGCTTCTCGTGCCTAGAAATGAGACTCTCGTTGCTTTTGCTTTCATCTTTATTCTTCGACCGAGAAAATCCGAGGCGCCGATGATTGAGTGTTTCACGTGGCGGAAGTAATTCTACTTTGACGACAGTTTTTTGTACATTCTTACCTAGTTGACCTGGTGTACTAGAGTTGGAAAGCGGTTTCGCTTTTCACCATGCCAAGCGTTTGTAGCATTTTTGGCTTTTCTTTTGGCGGATTATGGGGTTTCTCGGACGTTCGCTGTTGGCAGTAAGCATCTAGAGCATCATCTTTAGAGTTGGAAGATTTGTTAGAACTTTTGTTAGAGCAGTTGATTCTTTGAAATGAACAGGGGAGGTGAAAAAACGCTCTGCAAACGTTCCATTTATTCGAATGCCAATCACGCCCTAAACACGCAATTGTCCGTTTCGCTTACCTTACGCAGCGTAAAGGTACGTGCTGGAGAAAAGGTAAGTGTGCCTGTAATCTGTAAAGGAAATGACACACTTGAACCATTTGGACGAATGGCGTTACGCAGTAATTATTGACGGTTTTTGTGAGCCTCACTTGCTACTATTCTTCAGCATCTAGACATAGATAAGAGCAACTACGTCCCCTGCCATGTAACGTGCTCGAGTGCGTATCGAGTCGATAATTATTTCCAAGCGGTAACGATTATGCAGTAGGATTTTCGTAACCAATGGTTTAAGGATAGCGTGTAATGTGTTGTCGAGCAGACACCTTCTCCAGCATATGTGCTGTTTTTGTCCCCACAGGCTTCACAGTGGAAAAGCGTTGATTGGATAATCTCCTTCCCTCCACTGCCCATACAATTGGAAATGGAAATGTACTCCAATAAAACTAGAACCAATCCCTAGGATGTCTTGGTCCTTGTGAGTACGAGTGTGTGTGAGGAAGAAAATGCGAGTTACTGCAAGTTATGGCCATCTGGAAAATCCAATCGCAGTAAGAAGGCTTCAGCATCCGCAGGAACACCAGGCTCGTCTGCACACATCGGGTACCGTAAGTTAAATGTTATGTACACTCATTTGACCCATTTGGCACCACTTTTCTATCGGTATGGATGGGAAATGCTATGCGGGGAAAATATAGTGTAGTGAAAATTCTGCAGTAATTTGGGCGCCCAAGAATAAGCCATTGGAACCATCTTCCCTTTTGCCTTTTGGGCAAGAATGACTGGTTTCGTTCCAGAAACCGAATTCCTAATGGTGCGAAACAGAAGTGAAGGAGGGGGGAAGAGGCAGTATATTTGCAGTAACACTTCACTGCACGAACGCTAGATGAGTGGTTCTGCAGTAATTTGCAAGAGGTAAAAGAATGACCCACCTTTATTCAGTGGTTTGGTAAAGTTGTGAGGTATTTAAGTGTTCTCTCTTGCTGGAACTATTAGTCCTTATGTGTATTGGATTAGGGGAATGTAAGTGAAGTTTGGAATTAAAAGGCAAGGCAAATTGTAATCGAGTACTGATGCGAAAGAAATTTTTGTGGAAGAAAAATGTGTCCATAAAGAGTGTCATTTCATGAATAGTTTTATGCTTGCCAGCAATGTGTCAACTTTTTGGACAATTTGCTGAATCTATTGAATCATTTGTGCAAACAAGCACTCCTTTGTTCAACGGACATGCTATCGCTATTTAGAACATGATGCACAGCCTTTCCACATGGTTATTTAATTCTTTTCTGCCTCAACCAACACGATTCACAGCAAACATTTCTTCTACACACACAAACAGAAAAGAGCGCTCTTTTCCGGTGTGCACACGTTATCTATAGAAAATCCAATTTCCTCCATGTGCCGCACTATCATCATCCCCGGCTGATCATCCTTTTCTACCCAATCAAATATCTCCCACCCTTTCCTGTAGAGAACGGCCCACAACTCCATTTCGCTATTGATACGCTTTGTATGGACGCGTTTTGTTCGATTTCATTTCGCACCGAATGCGTATCCGATGGGGCCCAACGTGCGCTACTGGGAAGTTGGGTGAGAAAATGCGTAACTTACTGGTCACATTTCCAACCGCACCGGGCGGGGGGAAAGGGAGAGAAATGGCATTTTATCCCCCAACCCCCACAGTTATGATGGGTGAGAAAATTCTTTGTTGAAAAGTGATAGCCCGTTGAATGCGTGCGACGTGCCGCTTTCTTTTTGTTATTGTTGTTGTTGCTGCAGATTTTCCACCCCTACCGTCAGCCAATGGGAAACTACGGTTGATTTTTCCGGCTGTTTGGAAAAATCGGTGAAAGGGAAAAAAGGGGTGATGACGCGTTCGAATTTGTGTGTTTTTGTTTGCGGTTCAACTGTGATTTTACGGGCAGATGGGACAGCCGGCTCTTTGGCTCGGTTGCAGACCACCCACCGCACCTCGATTCACATTTTTGGTCTCGTTTGGGGACATTTTTATTACGTAGATAAATAATGGGAATGGATGGTGTATCGATCTCGCACAAAAGCCTGTTCAAAATTTGTGTGATTTGAGGAAAAAAGGGGAATAGGAAAGGACGCATACGCCGCGTACGTTAAGTGGTATGTGTGTGTGTATGTACTATTTGAGTTAGCTACTTGTTTGTTTTGTACAAAATATGCCTTTGTTGGAATATTTTAGGCACAACAGATTTTTCCATCATTTCACACCTTTTTTTGTTGTTGCAAACAGTTGTTTGGGGAGACAAATGTTCGAATCGTGCGACTAGTCTGCAACGCCGTCCCATGTTCTGTATTGAATAATGCATGAAAAATGCTTGAAATTCTATAGAATTGTCGATTTTACTGTTCAAATCTATACCGTTTTTTTCGAAATTAATGGAAAACTATGGAATTATCGATGAAAAAGGCGTTGCAGACATTTTTAATCAAAACAATCCGCGTTTTCAGTCATTGTAAGTGACGAG
Organism: Anopheles christyi; assembly: GCA_000349165.1. Taxonomy (NCBI): domain Eukaryota; kingdom Metazoa; phylum Arthropoda; class Insecta; order Diptera; family Culicidae; genus Anopheles; species Anopheles christyi. Next base: position 6,452 of record KB696695.1, on the reverse strand, counting down.
GATTCTTCAAAAACAGGTAAAACGATGCGAATGAAAGTGGAAGTGCAATTCAACTAAGCTAATTTTAACTAATTTCTTTGTTTTCATTAATGGAAACATAAAGCACCGGTTAGCTATGGAACATAAAGTGTAGACTTCGCAAATTCATATTTACCGGATATTCCAATGATTTATCATGCTGCTTTATGGAGCTTGCGATAGACTTATCAGAAGCGTTCCGAAAATTAACTGCCGTTGAAGTATCGCTTGCATGCAGTTTCATGTTTTCCAATGCGTATACGCACGATATGGACATCCAGGTTGAAATATTTGAAATCAGATGGGAGTTTTGCTCTGACCTAGTGCCTCTGGCTCTACAAAGGATTACGTATTGTAGTTTTGCTTCACAGTAGCCTCTGCAATTGCCCGGACAACAGTGTAGCCGTGTGAGGTTTTTTCTTCAGACTCGCCTACGTAGTATTTCAACAATCGTTTCTCATGCTGCACCGCTCAGTTTCCCAAGGCAAGCGTTTTTCGAAAGGAAGTATAGTGTCTACTGCAGGTGTTTCTTCCGACGATTTGATCATACTCTCTACCGCTGTTTGTGGCGATGAAATATGGTTCCTGTATGAAACCGCACGTACTGTAGGGCTTCTAAAATGATCCCCTTTTCTTATTCAATGACTGATTGTTTCTAAAACTGTGTCTAATTGAAATGTTTTTCTTTCTCTTTATTTCCTTTTCATAGTAATTTGAATGTGTGCAATACAAAACAATACATAATGCCCGTAAAGGACACGCGCCGCTTCCGCCATCTCCGTCGTCGGTGTTAACCCGACTCGAATCACAACAGCAGCATCACAGAGTATCGGTGAAAACGGATCGAACCGCCTACCCGCGCCATGGCCGGTGAAAGTCCACCGAGACGACTGTCACAAATTTTCGACCCACTCATGAGCCTAAGCGAACTCCAGGCACAGATACAGCAGCAGCAACACCAGCTGGCCCACCTCAAGTACGCTGGCGGTGGTGGTGTGGGTAGTACTGGCTGCCCTACACCACCCCTTGTATCCCATCCACAGTGTGGCGTTGGTGTCGGTATGCCTCAGATGGCGTCCTCCTCCTCGGCGCAAACATTTTCGTCTTCCTCGACGCTACAGCATCATCATACAGGCGGGATAGCTGGTGGCACTGGTGGTGGTCATCCGAATGGTGGTGCAGCCAGTTACTACAACACAACAGCCTCATCCTCGACCTCACTGTCCTCCGTGTCGAATCAGAGCACGAAGCTTAGCTCAAGCAGCAGCACCGGAAGCTACATCGGTGGAACGCTTGGTTCTGGTGGTAGTGGAAGCGGCGGCGGCGGTGGTGGTGGTGGTGGTGGTGGTGGTTGTGTCGGCGTTGGTGCGGGAGGTGGTGGAAGTGTAGGACTACCAGTACCACCACCGCACGTTCTGGGCAGGATAATGATGGGCTCCCGATCGACACCGAACAGTCCGCGGTTGATGAGTCGTCGTAATGGGAGCGGATCGAAACCACCGCCAGTTCCACAGAAACCGAACGCAGCGTACATCGCTAACCCGTCACTTGTGGCGCTCGACTGTGATGCTCCGTGGCCACCGCTCGGGAACCTTGGGCCTGATCCTCTCTCGATGGTCGAGGGGCATCATCATCTTGGTGCAGGAGGAGGCGGTGGATATCTGCATCATCAACCGGAGGTAAGTAGAAGCGTCAGTTCAAAATAAGTATGCAATCCCTCTGACCAAAAGTTTGTTGCCATAATAATAAGGGTTTTCATTATATTTGATATTAACTTTGATTATTACTGGGTTGTTACAGATCAACTGGCAGGAACGATGTTTGGAATTGCAGTTGGAGTTACACCGATCAAGAAATCAAGCCGGACGTGTTCGGGATATGTTGCGGGAAAAGGTAAGAATAGATATCTCTTTTTCATTTAGCCAGTATTTTACGTGTAACATCTTATTGAGTATTTGTTTTCCTATTTCTCAGAATTCTTTTGAAAGCCTCATTTTGCATACCTTCAGGCGTTGTAGAAGCTGGGAAATTTCAAGAAGCAAGATTTCTTAATAGTTATTTCGTCTTGCATTCCATATCAGCTTAAAGTTTTTGCATGAAATTCATTACAATCCACTTACCCTTCCAGAAGGATCGGACAAAATCCTGTCATGTCAACAATGATCATATCTTTCTCTCCATTTTGTGACGTGTTTTTGTTGCTGTTGCTTTAAAAACTGATTTGAGAAGCAAAAACAAAACATAAACCCAGCACCATTAATTTAAATCGTCGGTCATGTGCGTTCGCTCGTAAAACGGCACCAAGGGGACATGAATATAATGTGACGTACCCGTGGTCACTCCTAATCAAATCGAATCATGAGCTTTTCCCCATCTGAAATGAGCTGCCAACGCGTGCGTAGCCCTGGGGCGCGATGTGGCAAAGCGGGGAGGTGAAAAATAATGACACCCTATCTTGATGATCCCTTTAAACAGCCCATTAAACTTATCTGTGCTTTGTGCATAAAAGCTAAGCTTTAGCATAGGTTGCCCATCCCCTACCCCCACCCTTTTCAATGTTCATCATGTCCACCCAAGGGCTACCCTTCCGCCCTGTTGAGTCCATTTGTTCCATGTTCCGCCTCGGGCAAGTTGCTAAACTTACGCAAAAACTGTTTGCTCAGCAATGATTTGCTCTTGCAGTGTTTGCCGGTTGTCCCCTTACTGCCGTTTCATACTTCCACCGTGGGCACTTTTGCCTCATGAACTGCAGGACATTATTACCACCTCGTAAAAATGATATCCTTCGTGCCGAATCCTTTCCGATGCAGGGCATGGAAGGGCAGAAAGTGGAAGAAAACGAATGTAGAGCTTCAGTGGCCTTCGGTTCGCTGTGTGTGCGAAGTTCTGTGTGGAAAGCCTCGTAATAATAGCATGTGTGTCTGTATGAGTTGGTGTGTGTATGTGTGGCTTCTCTTCCACCGGAAACCGTCTCGTAAAGCTCATTATTTTATGATTATTCATTTAGCTCCGAAGCATCGTTGCTTCTCGCAGTTCTCGCAGGTTCTGATTCTACCTCCTGCACTTGTCTACCCCTTTTAGCGCGCACCAACACACTCACCCCATCCCCACCCCTCGTACAGCTCGTTATTTAAATATCCATATGCTGCGGACCATCGGAGTTTTGCCCGAGAACGAGAACCCAATGGCCGAGGGAGAACATTAGAACGACGTCCACCGAGAGCGTAAAACGCATCACTTTTCCCATTCCGGTAGGGAATATGGGTGGAAGACGCTCGGGGGGTTACGGGAGGTGAACAGGACATCGACGACGATCATCACCTCTTCACCCTCCCACTCTACCCGTTTGCGAGGGGTGGATGAAGCCTGTAGCACGACTGGCAAAGGATAACGGTTTTATGGCGCTAAAGCCGACCATTTGTCCTGGCCCTTAATTTCCGCTCATTTTGACAGCTGAAAAGGAGCAGAGCCCGTTCGCATATTGTCATTTTCAACGTGACACATGGCACACGTGGCGGTGGTTCGACGGGAAGGGTCCATCCGTGCAGTGGAGGTTTAATGGGGGGCGAGTCGTTCGCCATTGCCCCAAACCAAACGCCGGCACCCTCACGACGCAAGATAAAGTATTTTAACACGAAATAAAACTTCTGTATGTGCTCTATCTCGTTGTTAGATTTAATTTACTGCACCATTTCTCGCACGTTGCCTGCGATTTTGGATGGTGGTGGTGGTGGTCGGGAGTTTTTTCCCCCTGTATTAAAGGAAGCACTTCCGATGGGGGGGGGGAATCCGATGGACCAGTGTGAAGTTGTTTGAGGAAGAAGTGGAGCACCGAGCATATTAGACATTTGGCAGTATGTATGGCCTTTTTTTTCTCCTTTAATTGGGCATTTAGGTTGTCATCTTAGCGGGATAACCCTCGAGTGCTCAACAGGTTACAGGAGAATTTGGAAGGTTAAAAAAAACTGATCTTTACATCACATTATTAAAGCCTGTTTTCTATTAAATAAAGGAGTATTAAAAAAATTTGTCATTATAAATCCAAACATAAAATTCAATGCCTTGAAGGGTTAATCACTGTAGATGTTTGATTTGTTCCATCTTGTATAGCGAGTAGGGGGGCATGAGCAGCGTTTTTTTTTCCTCATTTCAATTTGATTTGTTTAATAATCTCCCTTTCATGTGATCCGTTCCTTTTAGTGGGTTTCAATAGTGCTGAAGTTTTCTTTTCTACGCGAAGAAAATACTTCTTTTACCGTCCCGCACGTGCTGTGGTTACAAAGTGACGTTTGCAACCGCAACTGACGGTGAAAGCAGGTTGAAGTTCATGGTTGAAGTAAAAAGGCGACCAAAAAAAATCTGTCTCCTCCTCGATGTGACAATGAACCTTGAAGAGACCGCCCTTCCGAGAGTCGAGGGCAAAGAACCTGATTTTAATATGTATTCTAAAATTCTGCACAAAGCCAAAGAATGAGCAACCCATCAGTAGATGATGTTGAAATTCTATTAAAATGATGTGTTGGGGAGTGCAGAACCTCCCCATCCCTTCAACAGGCCACTACTTCTCCGTGAGTTCCGCATTCTCTCCATTTCGTAATGCTTTTCCCAGTTTTATGCAAGAACGTTTGGCTTAATCGGTAAAATTAATTCAGCGACACGAGCGACCAAAATCTTCGCCCTGCGTATTTTGACGACTGTTTGCAAAGGACCTGTTTGCAGGGCAGATAATGGTAGATGGTGGTGATGATGGACAAACCGTACCAGTGGATGGCGCGAAATGGGACATATTTTATGCGTGAGTCAGCATAAAGACGGCGCTACTCCGTGAGCTGTAAATAGTTTAATTCTTGAGGGTAAGGATTCCATTTCTGCTGTACATTTTATATTTTAAAAGAAATGAAATGTTTAATTTATTTCCATTACAAGTTGGGAGCAGGAGGTTTTTGTTTTAAATCATTTGCAATGGAGTTTTGTTGTTGATAATTTCTCATAAAGCAAGAGTGGAATTGATTTATGGGATGTACATTAAATGAATAAAAAATCAATCCTCTGAATATAATTAGAATTGTACAATATTATTCCAATTTAAATAAATTAACCCATGTCATGTGAATTTGATGGTGTGTGCTTTCATATAATGAAACCATGTTTCTCTTTACCTGCCAAAGTTGTACCATTTTTGTGAATCAAAAATATTCACAAAGGTTTCTAAAGGAAAAGGTTTTAAGAGGTAACTTTTAGCTATAAAACCCGTCTGTGTTCTGGAAAGAATCACTTTTTCAAATGACATTATCCGTTTTCAAGGCCAATAGAGCTCTGCTGTCTGGCTTGTCAGCCTTAGAAGGAGTTCACAGCATCCCGCCAAAGTTTTGTTGGAGTAAGGTCGTTACAAAAATCAATATTATTCCTTTTAATTTGCAGCTTTCGCCAGTCTTCACAAACGCTTACCGGTAGGAGGTGTTTTCGCATCCTTCCCGGGGCGGCAGGGATAAATTTCATTTCAAGATGCGAGAACGTTAAGAATAGCGGCTAAGTGTGTTGGCGTTCGCATAATTGGCTGTCTGGTGATACTTACGCCAGACGTCGACATTGAAGCTTATTGTTCTGTTTTTGGCCGTGCTGGTTGTTTCAAGTGGATTAGTAAGGCTAAAATTGAGCGCCCAGGTTTGTGAACGCATTTGAAGAAGTGGTGTACCGTTGTGAGGAGCAGTTCTGTATGGAATGGAAATGTTTTTTTTTTCTCTCTCTCTTTCTGTTCCTATTATCAGCAGCTGAAGCTTTGCTAATGATCTGGAAGGCAAACTGTGTGCGGAGCACTTGTGACTACCGTGGCCATGTTTTTCGAGGCGAACTCTCAATCAATCGTGGCTGTAAGCGAGTTACAACAGCTTGTGAGAAGTGTGTTTAACTGGTTTTGTGTGAGCTAAAAATAGTCAAAAAAACATTAGAATGTGGTACAAAGAATGGAGCTTTATTGAGTTGAGTAGAGTAAGGCAATAAAATAGTTCAAGTATAATGTTATTATTGTTTTGTTATTGTTATCCATTTGTGGAACAGAATCCAGTTATGTTTGAATAACAATAATTTATTGTTGTGAGATCGTTAGTAATTTTATAATTTATTCAAGCAGTGGTGCAATACTAGTTGGCCATTATTACGCTCGTTCACCTACTCGATGAAAGTTGCTGACACACTGCGTGCATTTAAATTGATTGGAAATGTGTTTGAACAATACATCACCGTTTTATCCGTTGGTGGTAAATGTGCACGTTACCTCGACCAGCGTTACACTGAACATATCAAACATAAGCAAACACTACTCTACACAACAAGGTCCACTTCGAACTCGAGCGTTTGTTAGTGTGTACCCCGGGTGGAAAAATATACATTATGAAAGCGTATTTGTGATATGGCAGACCTTTAGCAAGCGGCCC
>KB696694.1:0-32420 GCA_000349165.1 Anopheles christyi | reverse complement strand
AATAGGTCCTCAAGCACGAAAACGTGTCACGCTCTCTTCACTATCGCGACCAATTCCTATCGTGTGTGCGTGTGTTTTCATGTACGCTTCTTGAGCGAAAGAGGGAGAGAGAGAGAGAGAGAGAGGAAAGAGATATGCTGCGAGTGAGAAGGTGAGTGATTACGATAGCCGCTACTACCGCCGCCGCCGTGGCGCTTCTACTCTTAACGCGTTTTCTTCTTGTACCCACCACACATTTCAAAGAAAAAGTGCTTCGACCGGATGAAATAGGAGCGCGCGCGCACACACACACACTTATATAAACACATTCATACTGCTTCATGCGGGAGCCTGAGCATCGTAATCATCCACACTGTTTCGTGACGATAAAAAACGCGCCATACCCACACGGAACAATTTTGTTAGCTCAGCACTACTTCGCAAAAAAAAAAAGCACTTCTGCGCCGTTCCTACACACTCACATTGCTTTTACAGCGGACTGTGTCGTTCTACGTTGTCGTCAACGGGGTGCTGCTAATGTTGTGCTCACACAAAAAAATGCACTGATATGTCCGCTCTGTGTGTTTTTCTCGTCTGTGCGGTCGCGAACGTACTACACTCCTGGGTTCGATGATTCCGTTGCCAACGTTCTCTTCAACATATGCACACACACACAGCCGACACTCCTTCCAACAATGTACACACGCACACTAATTTACAATTTGTTCGACGTACAGCAGCACACAAGCGGCGTACGTACACAATTTCGCCTTCCTTCCACCGCTGATTCCATACCCTTCTCTCTCGTTCACGCTATCGCTTTATTTCACTCACACTCGGAGACGGTGGAGAAAACGGACGAAAAAATGCGTTTCAATTTGACCCCCAGCGTACAGGAGAGCCGAGAAATGCGCGGGATGCGCTTTTTCACGCTACCCAGCAGCACACACGCACACACTCTTACACCGCGCGGAACAGAATGAACAACCACCATACGGACCGGACCATGCCGCGTACGTCTTCTTGGTCTTGTGTTATTTTTCTTTCTTCCTTACTTTTTCTTCATGGGCAGCGCGTTGGCTTAAGCCGGCTTACCCTTACGCCTGGTGGAAGTGAAGCGAGAAAATACAAAGCGTTTCGAACTATGGCGATAAACTGCAACTCACGCATTACACAGGTAGAGCCGCACAACTACGATCCGGTCAGCTTCTTCCGCTTCAGTCGTCTGCTTTCATGTAAGAAGCAACGAGGTCATCGCAGGACATCAAGCCAGAACCACAGCCAACGACGGAAAAATCTAACCTACGCATCCGCTGCCGCGCGCGTTCCGAGACCCTTCACGTTCCAAGAGAAACTCACAAACGCACACACACACACACACGCACACTACCAAAAGCGAGAGAAAGAAAGGGATAGATAGAGAGCGCATGTATAACGCAAACATCGCATCACACTCACACCAACTTACACGACCAGCTTTGCACGGTCTTTTTCACGGGGCCGTTCGCACAACTGCGGGGTATCAACCGCCTCGTGGCATCAGCACGGATGATGTGTTGAATGCCTTTCGGTATGCACACAAAATGGTAGATTCTTTACGTGTACTACACGCACAACCTTGCAGGCAACAGTACATCAGCTCACGGTGCAAAATCGAACCCAAAAATCAAATTAGTTCAAGAGGAAAGATTTTTCACACTTACCACACAACCAGCTCGCGTTCGTTCGCTTGTCGCCTGTGCGAACAAAACCCGTCCGGCGTTTGCCCGTATTGGGATAGCTCGCCATTTAGCTGTGTGCGTGACGCAGCTTCTCCCGTAGCAAGCGCAAAGTGTTTGCCAGAAAGAGAACTAGACGGAACGATATACACCTGAGCGAATGAAACAGCCAGCTTTCTGCTGCGTATTTTAACACACACACCCAAGCAACAGGAACTAGCAGGGAATTTACATAACCTTGTAATTAACGATATAAAAAAAAAATTTACAGAAAAAGTACTTCATGAGGTGCTAATGACTTTAATAACGCGTGAAATGCACACATCTCTAACATTCAAAAACGATATTTTTGAATCCGTCCAGCGTTTGAATTTTGACGATCCTTTTAAAACGTCAAACTTCTTCGTCAAGTGCAGGGTTCGTAAAACTGTTTAGGCGTTCGTTTTTCTGATAGGTAGCCGTTTGATTTAAAATCAATTTGGTGCAACAACACGTGTTCATTGCGGTTGAACCTGTACGGCAAATACAAACATCAAAACGAAAATTGAAAATACAAAACACACAATTTCCTGAAATCGGTAAGATAGAAGTCAAGTTTATTGTTTTCATTTTATTTTATATCCCCCTCTTTGAATCCTCTTGAAAACTCACATCTGTGAATCAAATAGTAGATTATCACTTATCTGGATGATTACCGGACCGGTTTTCCTTGCTTGCTTGCACGCCTCAAGATTTATTTCCTCGTCCTAGTCCGTTTCCGCTCTTTCTTTTTCGCAACTTTGCATTTTGTCCCTCCCAGCTAATGATCACAAGTTTATATTTCTTCTTCTTCTCTCCCGCAAAACTCCCACCCTGCCTGCTTCTATGGTTCTTCGAATCCTTATTGCTATTGCCTTCAATCCTTCCTCAACACTCTGGTGCATTCCTCTCAAAAAGTTTCCCTTGTTCAATGTATTTTGTTTTATTAACACTCACAATTGAATTGAATTGTAGAAAGTTTGCTGCTAGAAAACACATTCATAAACGGTTGAACGAATTCCAAGATTAGCCTGCATTGCACAGAGCAAAATGAAAGCGAACTAGCTTTTGTCGAAAGCTTCTTACAGGACAAGGGAACTAGTATGTAAAGATTTATCACGTAACGAAAGCCCATGACTGATTCGAAATGATGCAAAGAGATAATATCCTACGGTATAGTTGATAAGATATAGTTAATAAAAACAGCTAGTGTTTCATTTGAAGAAGCTCGTTCGGAAAAGAGTGTTTTGCTCTTTTGTTCGGTTGTTATACACGTTTGAGTAATGTTTGATATTGTGTTCGTTTAACATGATCGCTTAAATGTTACAAGAGGAAAAGGAACCTGAACTGCAGATGCTTGCATACGTTCCACGCATCCACCTACGTTAGATGTAGAGGGAACGGTTTTTGTTTTGTTTTTCTAGTTCGGGAGCACGAGGAGTTCACCTTCGATTGTTTTACTTCTTTTTTAGTTCATTCATTGGAAAGGTACTTTCGGTAAGTGTGCTGAATGGTTATGCTCCTTACATTCTGCTGTCACCATTTGTAGCCCACTGACATCGGACAGCCTAAAAGGTGGACTAGTATGTGGACGTTTAAAACTACCGTTAAAAATAGAGCCTGAATACAACAATATACTGATCACTTCAGCTACGTTAACTAAGGGGTTGCAGTAGAGACGAATACCTCGATTACCACTATATGTACAAAAAAGTATGTTAAGGGGCGGTACACGCCGCAATAGTAGCGCGGCGCCCAGTCCACCCTCGCCTTTGTGACCAATTCCAACCTGGCTGGTACACTTACCTACTCACTAGAAATTTGTTAAAAACTTTACTATCTAAAAAAGACCCCACAACTTCGGGGACGACTAACATCCTCCAGCAGGGGAGGGACGACATTTGGGGGATTGCGGGTTGCATTCTGACAGTCCCATTACTTGAGTGTTTATAAGTGAAAACGTGAATGTATGTAAGTGTATATTGTTTTGAATAGTTGTACGCACTATGTATACGAGTTGTTAACGGTAATACGGGAGCTCGGAGCACGCCGGTTATCGGTCGGTTTTTGTGTGATGTGTAAAATATGTATAGCCTATTCAAATTGAACCGAACCAACCAGCAAAATCAAATTTGCACTAAAGCATTTCAATCGGTGCAAAGAAGACATCTTATCTTTGCAGTTTTGAAAATTATTACACAATTAATTCCTTTCTTAAAGTATTATTGGATGTAGATGTAGTTGGAGCTGAAGATATCTTTTAAATGGCCATCATAGACCCTCACTTGGTTTAAGCCAATAGTAGAATAATATGTACAACATCACTTCCCTTTCCATTAGACGTATGCTTGTGTCCTGTGTGCTTGTGTGAATGTGTTAAGGTTTCAATAAATTTTGGCCACTTCTTTGGTGCATATTCTAACCTACCATAATCTCAGTAAAATGTTTTTTTGTTTTAATTTCTCAGCGTTTGTCTATGAAAATGTTTCCTTCAAATCTCGGCTAAGTGAAGACTGTATGACTACTGTAAAGTGTAATTTTGTGTATCGAGCTTGTCAGTCCAGTTCGCATAAAATGTATGTGAACCATGCGCGGAATGCTTTACATATATGGGTATATTGGTTTAGCCTGTCCACTCCTGACCGACCATTGCTTCTGAAATGTTAAGTACCAAACACACCGTCACCGTCTGTCCGACAAAACCGGGTTTCTGAGCAACAATTACAATATCGCGAAAAGGGTTTAAACATCGATCGGAAAAAAGTTATCTTGCAAATAAACAAAGCAATTTTCACATGCATTACAACGATGCTCTCGTAATTCCTTTTTTTTTTTTGTTCACAAGGAAGATCCATGCTTCCAAAGTTTCGATTCCTCTACGACGCGGAAAGACGCAGCTTTTCAGGGGCCTCCTCTAAACACCCAGACGGAGAGTTTCTTGAGCCAGCGTGGCACCATCAGCGAATGTCCGGTCGTGTTCCACTCTTTCTACACGAGCCAACTGGTAAGCTGTACCAGGTTCGTGCCGCCATACTTCTTGCGATCCAGTGCCGGTGCGGGTGGATTTTTCCTTGCCTGCGTGTGCCATGTCAGTATCTGCAAACGAGTGAACGGAATAAACAAATATAACATACCAGCAAGCGCATAATATTGGCGAAAAGATTCCAACAATCTACGTACCTCCGTACAGTTCGATGCCAGCAGCTCCACCTCCTTTAGCTCGAGCGGTTCCAAGCTGCGCAGAAAACCGTCCTCCTCGTAACCGGGCTTGAATGGCATCTGGGCCTTGGGACGGGAGTGTAGAAACTTGACCGACACCGCAAACCCGGCCATATCTAGGGGATACTTCCTTCCGCCGAGCCACCCATCGTAGAAGCCCGTTATCGTACCATTCTTTACGACCGGCGAGCTGACCTGGTACTTTGAGATTAGACCCACCGGAAACATGGCCACCTTGCGTACGTGACGCAACTGTAGAGATGAAGGAAAATAGACCAGGAGGTTTCGAGTGGGCAAGTAGTGAGTGCGTTACCACTCATTATTGCATGCTTACCTGTTCGAATAACTTCAGATTGTACGTGTTATCATCGTCGGCAAAGTACAGTGTTCCTTCTGTTGCGTTCGCCCTGATCCACTGTAGCGCGCGGTTTCGATTCGACACTCCTCGTGGTTTGACCTTTTGCTTCCGATACTGTGCTGGCATTGGTGCTGCAAATGCAAATGATTTAGATATGGATTTGTCATTACGGTGCCATACCACATCAATTAAAATTTTATTTGAATCTTATATTAACATGTCCTGCTTTGTTAAGTCCTATTAATGGTTTTGATTGACAATGGTTTTGATTGACAATGGTTAAGTTACACATTAAATAAGATAAATGGCTTTGTTTTCCATGAGATCTCTTTTCTTCAATTGCTTCAAAACTGTAAATTTTCAGAATAACAAAGATTGGATGATGTTTTTCTATTTTAGTTTGCTACATCCATAGAACATCGAAAGGGTGCTCTTGAGTTAATCAGAGTAAATAAAAGGTTAAAGCTTGTGGCTCTAACCCATCCATGCACAGTAAGATATAAACATTTGCCTACCAGCAAGCTGCACGAATGGCACACCGATTTCCTCCAGCAAACGGGTGACTGTGGCTGTACGGTTCTCCGAGTCCTCGACCACAATCCATAGGACGTTCTGTACGTGTTTCAGCGTGTAACCTAGCCGGGTAAGCTCCGGTATCTGTTCCGGCCGCCGGTACGTCGGTGTGATGATGTACAGCGGGGGCAGCTGCTTCGTGTCCACCGGGAATCGATACGGTACCTGCGAATGCATGCAAAGGTGAAGAAACGATGAAACGCAATAACTACACTGGGTGGCAGTTGTCTAATTGTCGGAAGGAAAGTTTGTCGTGCTTGTTAATCAGCAATTTACGAGCACGGTAGATTACGATGCCACGGATGCCGACGGTTTACCGTCAGGAATGCGATGCTGCTTTCCAACACGTGCAAAAGTTTGATCATTTTTTAAACCGACCTAGATACAGGCTGGAGTGTGAGAAATTGTGTTTTCCGGAAAGCACACCACGGAAGGCAACTTTTTAGATGAATAAATTATCGTTCAATTAATTTGATCAAAGGACTCGGGCTTCGTCGGTAAAATTCTACGGCATGAAATTAAATACCCTGAGGGAGAGTACGGGGAGCAGAGACCAGCATCGGAGTGAAGCCTTATAAGGCGAACACAATTTCAATCAATTACCAGATCGGTACTTCGTTAAATTCTTGTTGATATTTTGCCACCAACCACAACACCTTACGATCAATTAATGGATGCAGCCAAGCGTAGCACAATACTGATGCTGGAAGCAGTAAAACACAGATTTACAGGATTTAAAATAGATAAAACATAAAATAAAACAAACGGCACATGTTTCTAGAGAGCTCCACCGTCCTTTTCCGCAATAAATAGTGTCACGCCGTGGACGCTCGTGCACAGTAACGCTCGATTACTTATTCATGAAACTATTGCACATTTAGCCAGGGAATTTTTTATCCGGCAGCGGTAGTGTGATGTCTCCAAAGACTTGTCGCGCGGCAGTCCAATGCCCATTGACATGTTGTCTCATCTGGACGATACGGTCGTGCTAATGGATCGGAAAATGAAAGTACAAATGGAAAAGGCTCTCGTCCGGCTTCGCTGCCTTCCATTAGCAAACGATGGTGTAGCATAATTTTGCAGTATAGTAAGGGGGGGGAGGGGGGGGGAAACAACAAGATGTCCTTTAGCTACTCAGCGCAAAAATTGCGCTGAAACCAAACAATGTTAAAACCATTGCACGAGTGTCGAAAGAACAAAGCTAAATCTTATTTTCCTTCCTAACTCCAAACATCGGTAAGTATAATTTTATACTACCACATCTCCACAGCAAAGGTATCCACTGTTGAGACCGAACGAAAAATCAACATTTAATGTTTACCGACCATTTGCATCTTCGTTTCGAGCGGTTGATTCAAACTCAAATCAAACACTCAAACACGTTTGGGAGGTGGTGCCAGGGTGCAAACATGCAGAAGGAGAATAAATTTCCCAGGAGCAATGTTGAACAAAAACACCTTTGCCACTGTCCTGGTACGGTGAGTGAAATATTGTGCTCGCAATAAATTATAGATGCTACTACTACTGCTGCTACTACTTCTACCACACTCTACTCTCCTGTACAGTGGGAGGTTGGCGATGTTTGGCGATTCGTCGGTATCAGACTAATCAAACTTAACCCCCCCTCCCCCCCCCCTCCAGCGTTCCATCTTTTACGCGAGGACACCACAACCAGGCAGAAGCGTTTGTAATTGGTGGTATGCAGCAGCAGCAAACTACTCCACTGTAACGCTGCTTCAAAGCGGCATTCAATTGAAACAACAAACCACTATCCCGGACAAAGCAATGTACAGTACGGTCACGGCATCCGGTGCATCATGCTTTCATGCTTCGGTCTGGTGCATGTTTCGCTCCTTGTAGAGTGCATTCAATCGTGTACTCGATGCAAGTATCCGAAACCATCCGGTTTTTCCAGTTCACCCCCGCATCCAAAGCCTTTGGGGATTCAACCGATTACTTCCTGTGAGTGGGGGAAGTCTTGCCTTCGAACGGTCGGGCTTGATGTATGTGTAGGGAAAAGCTATGTAAGCCCCGGTACAAACGCGTTTAATCCTGATGAACGATTTCCACCGAAAAGTAAAATTAAATTCAACCGATTCGACTATTGCAGTGCAGTGCATCGGCAGGGCCAGTCGATATTCTAGCTTTATCGAATGACCAATCAAACGTCGATTGCAAAAACACATCTGTCATACACAGGAAAACCACTCTGTACCGGAACTAGAAAATATGTGCTGGCGATGGGAAATTCAAAGCATTCCTTTCAGTGATGACTGTTTCCGAAAATGAATTATATTTTAATTTGTGTTGGTACTTTGATTTTGAGTTGTTCCACCCTTCAGCAAATGGTTCGATGGAATGCGAGAAACGTAAACGTTTCCAACATCAAAGGAAATGTGGTAGATACATTCGGGCAATTTTTTCAGTACCAAGCATTTCATTCACCAAGAATCTAGTAATGCAATTTACTGAATCATCTGGATGGATGTTTAAAATCATGTCTGGAATGTGTTAGTTAAACAACTTTTACGAACTATACTCACATCTGAAGAGCTTGCAGCTGGTATTCCGTTTGTACTTATCGTTGTCGGCACCATCTTCGTTGTCGTCGTTGTGGGCGTTGTCCTGACCGTAGTGGTAGTGCTTGTTGTTGTCACTGCCGATGTGCTCGTGGCAGACGAAGTGGACGATGAGCGATCGTTCAGTTTTAGCGGCATGTCCTTAAAGTTGAGACTTCTTGAACGAATCTTTTCCGCACCGTGGGCCGGGTCAGGCTCACCGTACAGCAGCTCGATACCATCGTTACCGACGCCAAGCGCTTGGAGCGGTGCTGCGACCACATCCGGCATGTCGTCGACAGATCCGGACGATGCTGCCGCCACATTGCTGACGAGACTCGTGATTGAGCCCTGGTTCTGGCACACGATGAAGAAGATCGAGCTAACGAGCAGCATCAGATACAGTTTGTACGATCGCAGCATGGTGCTTGCGTATGGTAGCGACTCCGTAAGGCGACGACAATATGGTTCCTGTTCCTTTACCGGACGGTACCGGCCCTGCATCAATGCTCGAGTTTTAGTGCTGCTGCGTTTTTTTGCTATCACGTTTTCTTTTACTATAAACTATCTATACAGCAGCAATGGCAAGAATAGTACACACGCAACGTGTGTCCTGCTGGTGAAGAGCTAATTTGTATTTATATATCTAACTACGAAGCAGTGAAACTCGTGGAGGCCGCCTGAAGCCACCGCTCATCGAGATATGATTGTGCAGACGGATGTAGTCGAATGTGGACGATGCTAT
The DNA here is from genome assembly GCA_000349165.1 of Anopheles christyi. Lineage (NCBI taxonomy): Eukaryota > Metazoa > Arthropoda > Insecta > Diptera > Culicidae > Anopheles > Anopheles christyi. Next base: position 23,252 of record KB696694.1, on the reverse strand, counting down.
CGCCAGCAGCTGTATACGTTCGCTGTCCTGCTGGAACGTGCTTGCGTTGGTTAAATGTCAGTGCCATTTGGGACAGTCACCAGGGAGCGGAGCACACCAACTGGCGAACGAAACACTCGCTGTTCTGCATTAATCTGTAAGGAAACAAAACACGATTTGGATCGTTACTGAACCAGCTCAGGTGAGGTGTGTTTAAAACTACAGTAATATCCGGAAAATTACAACTGGTACAAACTGTTCTCCTTTGCTATTCGTAAGGCTGAACAACTTCTAGTTCTAGTGGCCGCTTGCACAGTGCAAAATCCTGCCAGCATGTACAATTTTCTACGCTTATCGCCTCACTGATCACACGCACATGTATGCTGTAGTGTGCTGTAGAGTGGAACTTCCGCCCTCACGACGACCAAGACATCATCATCACTGCGAGTTACTAACAGACTATCGCTAGCCATCCCCTGAGCATACTTTCTGCTTGAAACGACTAACGAGACTGTAATTGTATGTAAATTTATCAACAGTATCGTTCGTGCTTTGCTTCCGACGGACCCGTCCAGTTTGGAGAATGAATATTTATCGTACCAGAGAGATTGAAGAATCTAACCACTTGGTGGTGTTGTTGGTGAAACTGTTAGGTTTCTGCTATAGTGTGTGTGGTACGGAACCGCAATCTACTCGAAGACCAACCCATTACACCAGTAGTCCCCACTGCTTGATAAGAGCAGCTATTCACTGCTGGGTACGATAAACGTATCTACGGAGCTACCCAGGACCCAAGTCGTTCTATCGGATTGGGGTTTACGGCGAGTACAAAGTAAACTATCAATTCATCTTCATTTAGTGCAAAAATGTGTGTTTTTGGGTTGTAAAATGTACTCACTATCGATTCTGTTGCCGAACATCCCCGATGGTTCATTGCTAGATCAAAGACAAACGGAACAGCTTCCAAAACAGTCGAGCTAAGCTCCGGAAGCAGTTGCACTCAGGAACAAACAACTCAACCAAGTTACTCCAAAAAGCACCCAAAAACAAACTAAAGTGAATTACAAAGTTTCAGGCTTCCTTTATCCTTGGAACCATAATCGCTTGATCGGATTATGCGTCGCTTTTGAGCGGAGAAGATAAAAAAGCCCACAATACCTAAGAAGCGATGAAAGAATACTGACATCTTCGAACTTATAGGCTAACGAGCTCCCACATTTTTCAATTCATATTGCTATTATTGAATGCAAAACAACACCCAAAACATTCGGACATTCGGTGTTTCGAGCATTGATTGGAAACGAAGGGGGCCATGTTTCGAAATTCCGTTTTGCGAAGTTTCGTTGTTCGGATGAACTTTGCTTTCCTCCGCGTTCCGTTTTGAAGGGTACATTTCATCATGCCAGAGAACATGACTCATATTTTATTCATTCTCTACGCTTATCACGTACTGTTGGTGACCTTGCTGGCGCTTTATTTATTTACTTTCCACACCACACTCTCAAACTCCATGGTCTTGTTTCTTTTCTAGATTTTCCACGAACATTTTATCGGGAGACCTAAGAGCAATGGAAAAAAGTGAACTTAACATCGAAAATCTTTCAGCATTAGTGTAGATTTTCCTTCGTTGTTGGCACAGCTTCCTGGTCTCTAATGCTTTCCCTGAATTGAACTTTTCCAGTTCGTCGACCATTTTGGCACATTTCATTTCACTTTCAGCGCAAAATAGACCAAAGAGATACATACCGCTGTTGTATCGTTCTACGAATGGTAAATGAGAAAACACTTTGTGTCAATTTTTTAAGCCTATTGAGCATGTTAATGAGTTGAACATAATGTGCAAATGCTTTGAGTTGCAGGAAGCCCGCGTCGAAGAACGTGTGGTGCAGCAGACAATAACAACTTTTCCTATGATTATTGTTGAACATAGTTGCCCCAGAACGGTACAAAATTGTTTGAGTTTGACGGTATGAGAGTTTAATGTATCTTGTAGAAAAGATTGTCCATATTAAATAGAACCATCAACAAACTTCTACATTTCCCGAAACCTTCCCAAAGAAGGGAAAATAATAGCATAGCAATAAGATTTCAATTGACTTCGTCCATCATGATTATTGAATTGCCTTTATTTTATGAATAACATCATTACGGAATAACAACCGGGCCGAACTGGGTCCCCAAAAATACACAAAGGGCGAAAATGCCCCACCATTCATCGGAAAACCAAACTGTCACATAACACAACGCTCACGCTCATTATCGTCGCGATCGTCATCATCATCATCATAATCATCATGCAGTGACCGGAAAGTGTTCTTCACTGCAGCGTCACCGCAGCATCCGCCGAGCCATACGCGGCCATCGTAACCGGAAACGCTTTGGCCTACACCTAGTTTTGCGTGGAAAAATCAAAACATCATCGACCGGCATAAGTTGGCCCGTTTCCGGCCACAGTGGCCACGGAGGGACTGTGGAACCACACAGCAACAACAATGCACAGAACACAACTTTTATAACACAGACTCCCCCACTCACTCACACACATACACACGTGCTGGCATCCCACACTACCATGCAAAAACCGAGCCGAATAAATCACAGCTCATGGTGGGCCGAATGCCGGTCGGCGCAAAGGTTGGCGCGGCCACCGAGATGCTTAATTTATGTTGCACACACAGCTCCGCGACCCGCCGTGACAGTGTTTGCGGTTATGTTTGATTGCATGCTTACCCCTCCCATCCCGTTCGGTTCCAAGCAAATGCATCAGCATAGCAACGAGCGGAAGACGACATTGTTCCGTTTGCTAGTTCATTTTTATTTTTTTTACCACCACTGTTGTTGCGAAATCAGCAGCAACTTCTGTGCCTAGTCTGCCGCAAGTTCACACCACAACCACAACTGACTGTTCGCACTGCCCGAAACAATCAAAACAAGTACACTTGCCCCTTTACCTTGCCTTAATGGTGCCCCGTCACCGATACAACTGGTGCGTCGCTCTCGCCACCCCAGTCCCGGACCAAAGTCGAGTGTGTTTCATAATTAAGTGAAAATCATTTCATTAGCCTAAATCAATAGTTTAGAATCGGAAGCTCGGTGTGCTACCCCAGACACCAGAGGGCCGGTGACTTTGGTATAGTGGGTGGCCGAATTGATTAAACGACATTTGTCAAACCGTGGCGGTCAGGGGCACAGTGTGGGGAGCTAGAGCCAGGGACGGTTTGCCCGTGTGCCAAAGCAAACATAATAAACTGTACCTTTTTGTAGGAGGGAGGTTTTCTTTTTATGGTCCAATCGAATCGATGGAAATGTTTTACTTTCTTAGGCACAGCCTCTTGACGCATCCTTTTGCTTTGCATTGTAACAGATACAAATTTGTTGGATTTGTATTTAAAAAAATACATTTACATCAATTTATATGATCAAGTTTAGCTTCAACGTATTGGAGAAGTTTCAATTATGCGCTACGAATTATTAATTTCGATTTCGAGCCATTATCAAATACTTCATTTTTCAATAAAACAACCCCAATCATAATCTGAACAAACACTTCAATAATTAGTAGATTGCTTACCCAGCTAATTACTATTTGACTTTATGGCAAGTGGCGTTGCAAAATGGAAGTAAAACACGTTTTTTTGCGGTGCCTAATTTTGTTAATACTTTACCATTTATTAACGCAACCAGACCACAAGCCCTCGGCATGTGCCGGCGAACCAAAGCTGAAGCGGGATATGACTGAACAATGTTGTACGGCAGTGCTCCGGTACATTCAACCATCCATGAAAAGCTAGCCCAGGGGATACTCCCGGAGCGAAGGTTTAAGATTTTTTCTCGTTCATTTCCCACGAACGTGAACGCGGAAAGCTCATACATAATTCAACCATACTCCCCTAAACCCTAATATGCCGGGCTACATCACCATCACCGTTCGCGCTGGGTTTCATCACACTTCACCTCAGCCTTTTTTGGGCTGAGGCTTGTCACTGTGGTCGGATTAAACGACAGGGCAGGAAGAAAGGAGCATCATTTGCAAAATTTCACATTAGATGCGAAGCGTTATTTATTCCTTCTTTCGTTCCGTTGCGCTATCATCGCGGTTACACCACCAGGGCCGTTCCGTGGCAAGCGAGCTTTTGTAAAATTAGACTTAATGAACGGAAAATTACGCCCAACGCGAAACTTTTCCCTTGTGCTTGCCCCCGTATTGTCAATGACGCAATGTAATCCACCGATTTACCGACCATGCTGTATCGTGATCGCATTTTCCAATGCTTGGAGCGATGGAAATTCGTTCGATTTTGTGAGCTTTCAGCAACAGAAATCCGTACACCGGCTATCCGGGTCCGGCTTTACATTGCGTATTCCAAATATGTGCTTTCGCTGGCTTTTTCCTTCCATCCATTATTATCAACATCATCGCTAGATATTGGAGTGATGGATGAGATGAACGAAAAAGATTTGCTACCCCCAACACAGCCAACAAGCTGAAATGACAGGTGAGCGAAGGGTAACGGTGGAACTTTGGCCGGTGTTTCATAAATTCGTTATGACGGTTTAATTAAAATTTTCCTATTAATTTAGGAGCATCATGGAGCAGAGGGCAAAGTTCGTTTAATGCAGTAGGGTAGTCAATATCTAAACGAGTAGCCTTTCGTGCCGCTGTTGTACTAGGTTATTTCCACTTTTCCAAAGCATTTTACATTTAAAAAAACTCATACTAAGATTAACTATATAAATTCCATAAACATAGCAGGTCACACAAAAAACCATGTCCTCACTAAACATACCATTCGACACCGGGTACTCGAAACCATATCACAAATCATGCACTGACAGTCATTAGCCGTCTGACGATGCAAGTTCCGGACATGATGCACGTACAGTACGAACACACTACGGAACTGCACTTGCGATGGAAAAACTCACCCACCTCACAGAAAGCCTCGTTGACGCGTCCATCAAACGAGCGGACATGGACACGGAGACCATTAATCGTGCAACACAATCTAGCAACTGATCGGGAATGGCACGCGAACGCACACGGGACAATACGCATAACGTCGACAACTGTCAAGTGTCCGGTTGCCATGGCGTGATGGATTCACGGGTTCAGGTTGACAGTCCGAGACGAGTAGTGGCATCGTTACCAGAAATGGTTGCTGTTGGAGATGATGCATGTACCGAAATCCATTAGTCCATCGAAATGCAGCGAGAAAACATATTATGCAGACCATTCGGCAGCTGAAGTTACGACCTTCTGAATAGTATGCCGACTTGTTCTAGTAGCGTCAATTCCGGTGAATGAGTGACTAGCGACAGCTGGTGGTTGAGGATCTCATGTTACAGTTGATAACTTCATAATGCACTCGACCACGAGTGGAGATGATAGTTCTGCATGGTTCGAGAATGGGTACTGCAGTAGCCTTGCATTCTTGTAGACTTGGTTTAGATGAAACGAACGACGAAGGCATAGAATGCCGATAGCATCTAATTATAGTAAACGTCTCGGCAACGTAGCGCGAGCAGCAAGGAACAGCCAATCGTCAAAAGGGAAAAGGGCAATCACGGTTGCAACATAAATGAAACGACGTTTCTCAATGAGCGAGCAGATTCGAACATAGGAAAAATGTTCTGATTTTGAAACCAGAGTGTCGTCATTCCAGGAACTGTGGAATCAACCAGCTGCTTTTATTTTAATCACAGCTTCACGCCCTTCCAAGCAGAAAGAGCGACTGTTAGAGCAGTGCTGCATATTGCATGCATTTTTCTTTTGCCCACTTCCAGCTAGCTACTCACCGTTTCCTGGAATGTCTGGATGATGTGTAGTGTTGGAGCAAAAATAAAGAGGATTTTACGCTTTTTGTTGGAGCATTTCGAAAACGCAATTTTATCGCACGGAAAGGGACACGGATTGCATAAAACTCCTGCCAACGTCTTGGAAACTGGTGGCAAAACAATGTGCAACTAACTTTTCCATGCTGGCCAATATGAATTCTACCAGCTATAACGCTATAACGAAACAACACTGCACACGATTACCCGCTCCAGTGTACAGGTATCTACACAATTCGCCCTTTGGTGAAGATGCACGATGCAGTCGTAAACAGTGTCGCGTTCAGCCCGACAAAGAGAAACGTGACCTGTTTCCTTTCCGCGTACTGCACGTAGTCGGTTCCTGCGCAATATCCTTGAACCGATCATCGCGCTGTATTCGCTTCTTGGTTTCATTTTCCACCTTGGAACGACCATTCATAAAACATGCCACAATCCTGCGCACCAGGTGACATCGGTACGTTGTACGGGAGAGTTTGTTGACGTAGCTTTTTTTGTTCTTGCTTTATTTGGTGCCCCTTTTTTACTACCAAACATGGCTCTGCTTTACCCAGATTGTCACCAAGATCAGAGGTGGCGACGGGCGTCCACATATGCCCGGATATTGAAACCATTAGCAAACCCGTTGCAGCGAGTCGGCCCCCTTGCCATTCCGTAACTTGCTACGAATTTTCTTGATGGAAAAGTTGTCTCTCCCAACCCAGACGACCGGTAGTCGCGATTTGGAAGTCGTCTGCACGGGCAGCAGATGCAGATCCGAAATACACCGATGCATCTACGGTACGGTGTCTGGATGGTTGGTTGGTCGTACATACACGAGACCGCACGGAGGCTGCACGTCTGAGGTGGAAAATATATGACCAATCATAAATTATGTACCACCCGGGAAGTATCGTGAGTGAGATTCCGTAAAGGGGCGGGTATGTAAAAGGAGACGAAACTAGTTTCAGGATGGGTTTTATTAGATTATGTTATAGAACGTTTGCACCGGTGTTGTGGTGCGGTAGCATGTGGCACATAGATGAAAGAAGCAGGAAATATGAAAATGCAAATCATCGACCATCAAAGCGGGGAGGTCTAATTTTAGCTCCCATCACATCTTCTGGATTTTTGTGGTTCATACACGGGATTCCCTTGGTGCGGTTAGTGATTCTTGCTTTTTCAAAACTATGGAATGGATTCACCAAAGATAAAGTATCTACTATGATTTTCTGTTCGCAGTGTAAGATGCTGTGAAGTAATCCACTCCTACTACTTCTATGAATAACCCAGCCTCAACTAATTCGATGAAAACTAACAATTAGCGTCGGAAATGGAACAAACCCTCCTGAGTGCAAGTGTCTTTCAAACAAACTAAACTCCCCTGGGCTTTGTGCGCTACAACTTCTGCCAAAATGTTGGGTTGGCGAGTTCATACACGTCTGTCGCAATATTCTCGTTTATGGGACCTCCGGTACCCGTCGACACCAGTACCATCTCGCTTACTTTATTCATGCAGCATTGGGGGAACGTTTTGCCCACTTTTTACAGATCAGCAATCTAGTGGAAAAACTACCGAAAACGTACGTGACTGGAACACTGACGCCATGCCGGCAACTCATGGGGCCAAAAAATGAACGTGAAAAGTGTGAGAGAAAAATACCATCGAGCACACTAGAAACTGTAGCACAGTTGCTCCTAGAATACATGCCGCAGGCCTCTCAGTGATAGAATCAGTAGCCTAGAGTACCTTTTAATAAACGTGCAGCATACCGTTATCATCCAGAGCAGAGCGAAGCGATACTAGCAACTGATAAGAAGAAAATAAAACGAACGTTGAACCAAAACGATCATACTTTTCCCCTTTAGACCAGGTCTAAAACATTCTGTAAGGCTTTCATTAAAACTATGGCTAAAGCACGGTTAAATAAAATCTTTAATTTATAATAATCGTCTTGCCACATGGACCCTTTTCCTGGCGATTCTGACGAAAGTCACGCTTTGCACAAGGCGCAATAACATTTTCATTTTCGAAATACCAGTACTTTCACCTTTCACTGGACACAAACACTTTGTTCTGGTGAATAAATAAACGTGTAGCGTAGGGCAAATATTTACCGCAGGCATCTCACGGTACGACATCTTCAGGGTCAGCAAATTGAGTTGAGTTGCTCCAGGTGTATCGTACATGCAAAGTACAAAAGATTTTCGTTTCTTCGAGCCTTCCTTCCAAGCAACGCACCAAGGCAACAATTCTATTTCACGACAATTTTATTCCAAACGGCAAGTACCAATTAATTAAATAGAACACACAGCTTCTCGGATCATGCGTTACGAGAGTGAGGGCTTACTCAAACGGTATGTACTTGAGGAGGAAAAAATAGATCGCCTGTGCCTGCCGAGTGATGCTCTGTAGCCCGCAACGGACGTTAAGCGGTAAGCTTGTGGGATTGTCCTGAGCTCGAAAGCATTCTAGATTGAAGATTAACTGATGTAAGCATAAGGAAACAGTATGTATTTCCTTACACTAAATGCTCTTCCTATTTTCCTGAGGAAGCCTAAGACGATCAGCTCTGTAGTTCTTAGCAAAGCATCCGGACATTGTCGTTTACAAATGGATCTGAAACGCAACAGAACCGACCTGAGCAGGGAAAGAATAAAGCTACGATGGACACAAAGCTGTACGAAACGGTCAGATCATCGGTCGGTCATTTATCATTGGATGATATTCGATCTGTATCCGGTCTAGGCTGAAAAAAGATGTGTCGCATAAGAACCTCAATCCCTACGTGAGAGCCCTCTGCAATCGAGTGAACAAGATTGTTGTACGAAGGTGGAATGTTTAATTAGATCGTTTGGTTTAGGGGACGACGCAGTACAGAGTGGCTGCGGTATAACATCGATGAGCTAGGTATCGTCTCTAAATGCTTTCAAGCCTAGCCCGGCCTTCCATTTGAAGCGCCCATAAATCAATTAATCCATTCCGGACTCAAACACCAACACCATTTGTTGGTGGCACAATGTGAGTTCGAAAGCTCCTTTGCGCAGTAAATGTACTATAACGGATGCCACTTACACTCCCCTTCCCTCTCGCTCTCCAGCTTCCAGGCAGCACAATGGGCGACCATGTGGATTCCGATACATATACCTCACCAGCGTATCTCCTCCCTTCGCACGCATCTGAACAAAACGTCAATGCGGCAGTTTCTTCCGGACCTTTCGCCGGGTGGCCCTTTCACGTGAGGGTAAGCAACACGCAACAGTGAGAACGTGTGGGATGCTGCGGCAGGAGCAACTTGTTGCTTGTGAGCATCTGCAGCAATTTCCAATCCTCATCGTATGTGGCTCGTTATCGCCTAACGACCTAGATTTGCGAAATGTGTCCACCAGGCCTATCGGTCCTAGGGCTATTTTCATGTACATGAAACAGTACTTTGCAAATGATGAGATACATCCCCAAAAAGATACATCCTTATTATAAGCTTAACAAATTTTAAACATTCGGTTGTTTCATCCTTCAACCCTAATCAATGTGCTACATAGGGAACATTGATAAAGTTATCGCAGTTTTCTTGAAGCCCTACCATAGCTAGTGATTCACAAACCATGCGTACCACACTGTTCGCGGTTGAGTCGTACGCAGGAAGAAAGTCACATTGGCGGCGGCAAAGCAAAACCGGAAACATCCAATGATGATAAAATTCAATGCGATACAGGCAGCAGCAGCAGCAATGGCAAGTATCTAGGCAGCGGTTCGTACACGCGAGCGATTGTCTCTTATTTACAACCGTTTCATGCTTTGTGTGTAACTACGCGTCCACTGAAAAATACTTCAATCGACCTGAAGCGTTTTTTGTTTTGGTTATTGTTATATTGCAAAAATGTGACACGATTGGTAAATTTACACAATGAAATCTCTAAACTAATGCACCCAACATAAGAACAGCACTGGTTGGGATCATTTTAATAGCCCCAACATAGCAAATATGATGACATTTCTGGATATGAAATATGTTAAGTTTTTTTTATCATACCTAAACCTTGCAGGAAATCCAATAATGCCACATGTGTCGCAGTTCCACCCCGGACGATAATGCGATGCAGATGGTTTTTGCTCGATTCGACAGCAAATTGCTGCTTGATGGACACCGCATGTGTAATCTTCTCCCCCAATCCCAATCGGTCGTTCCCATTATCACCCGAACCAACGAGTTTAAATGACGTTACATTTTCAAACGCAAAACGAAGTTCAAGTTCAATTCCTGATACCCACTTTCTTAGCTTGCAGGACCGAGGTTTCAGCGGAAAAGAGCGGAACCGTACGAGAAGAATCGTTAACTGAAGGCTTACCATCAAATTACCATAATATAATATCTTCTCGTATTGCGCAAAACCTCATCTAAGACACACATACACATACCCATACCCATGTCTGATTTTCAATGCAGACGGCAACGACGAAAACGGCGCCACAGCATAAAGCGTCCTCCCTTTCCGCGTAACATTATGTAGACTCCAAAAATCGTACCATAGACGGGTGAGCCTTACGGAAAGAGCGAAATAAAAAACCAGCACGAAAGAACAAGAGAAGCATGAAGATATGTTTTGCCTGATAAACTCGACACAAGCACACCGAACCTGCTTTGCCAAACAGGGAGCAGGCAGCAAAAACTCATTGTACGAGCAGTTCCTTCTTTTACTGCAACCCAAAGAACTGAGCCACGGAAGTTGGCTTCAACGGCACGCCAACGCCGATAGCATCGGAATCTGGCGGGGGCCACAATCATACACTGTTTGCATTTTCGGCATGGAAATTGTGCAATCAGTTTACAGCTTCCTTCTGCTTCGTTCGGTTTCGCGGCTGCTCTCTGTACCACGCAATGTGGCTGAACGAACCTTGTTTTTTTTTTTTAGTTTTGTTGTTAACGGGGTGCAGACCAGACCAGCACCATCGAAATACCGAGCGTTCTAGAATAGAATACCACGATTTTTTAAGCGAATCAGCGAGCCAACCACCCTACTCCTACGAGCCCGGGCTGATGATGATGTTGAAGTAGATCATCGTGGAGCATTTGTGTGTATTTTTTATTTATTTGTTCGTTCCTTCCACCGAAAAGCGATGTGAGTAGTGTGAGCGAAAAGTTGAAAATCAAATTTCTGCAGCCACGCTAACGGCAATTCAATCAAACGACGCATTTCTTTCGTTCCGCGCGAGAAGAATCTATCTTATCCCGGAAAATCCGTATTATCTCTTGGTAGTGCTGTTTTACGGCTCGATCTGGAAGATACTTTGTGTTGCGGGTGGAGCAAGAAGTTGTATCCTTACGAACAGCGCATCGTCGGAAATGTGGTTCCATCGTGAATTCAAAATAATGCAATGATTTTAGCAAATGACAGCTTTTTGACATGGACATAAAAGTAAGGTGTCAGCAACCACCAAGTGAAAATAATTCAGAAATGTTGTGTCTAGTCTACAGCACTAACGTTGCAAATTGTTGAGAACAGATTGAACAGAGAAACATTTTAAAAGTAAGCTATAAGATCTGGACAGTTAAGCCACACTCTATGAAACTTAAAGGATTGTTCCTAACTTCAGTATAATATTAAGCAGATGGAAGTTTTCGCTTACTTCGGTGTATAGCCTATTAAGACTTCATCGTCGGTGCCTACACAGCTGCAAGGATATAAATGAGTTTGTAAGCGAAAAAAAAAACATTTTGCGTGCCAACGCTATACTTTACAAGCAATAGAAACCTTTTCTGAATGCCCAACAGTGTTAAGTTTCTGCAAAACTTTTGAGGACTTGCAAATTGGTTATACAAAAGGGCGGCCACGTGATCGATGCAGCAAAATGGGAAGTTTTCCAACTTCCCTAAAGCCATTCTACATGGTAAAACTAAGACAAAGAACACACATGTAGAAATTTATGGAAGCAGCATGGGTTTCATAGTAAGAAAAGGAAGGAACAACAACAAAAAAACCCCAGCACTCCATTAGTGCTCAACGTGTGACAGTACACACTTTTTGGAGCAGTGAGCAGGAATCCCTCCTGGGTACAGGAACACCGGCTCTAATTCACTCAACTACAGCGGTACGACAAAGTTCATCTTATTAAGAGAGCTGTGTACCATTTCTTCCCGTTGCACATATGCCCATCCACGTATGAAATTCAATTTCCTTGTACAAAGTTCCACATGACGAAGCCGTAGCGCTCCGGCGCACACTAGCGTCACGAAACATCACTTGCACACTTACGCTCCGTGCGGAAAATCTTCCCATGCCTATGATGCAGCGCTCACTAGCTAGATTAATAACTTAAAATCAACCATTTCCGACCGATTCGTATGCAAGCGCTTGGCGATATGGCCTGAGCAAAAGTTTCACCATCAAGTGGGTGAACTGATTAATATCCATAAATTTACGTCCCATCCCGAGATATCCTTTTCCACTCACGGCTAGGCTTTTCTTTGGCAGCTGAAAAAGGCAGAAATTTCACAGACAGCATGAACATCACCGGTAGACGGCCCAAGTGGAAGCAATTCATACCCATAATAGTTCACACTAAAATGCAAATAACGCAGCGGTGCAACGTCGGCTGTGTTTTGCAGATCAGCGGAAAGCTGAACGAAATTGAAATGAAACACACTTACACAAAAGTAGAACATAGTGAGGCAAAAAACGTTGCACAAAAAGGTAGCGGAAAAAACAGTATCAGAGTCAGGAGAGAGTCATTTCGTTCGCTTTCCGGCATCTTTTTTACTAGCTCCATCTTACCATTACAAACACCGTGAAGTGATGTTTTCGTGATTCATTTTGGGTACATGCGAACTCAAAAAAAAAACCTCATTACCAAGGCAACTTCTTAAGAATACACAAAAAGCCGGAGTGTACGGGCTTCTCTCCGGCTCTGCCTGTACTTGTGTGTCCGTTGCAGCACGTTCATTGAGAGACACTCTTTCACAGTTTAAGGACCGGATTTCAAATTATTTCATCCCTAACAAAACGATGCAAACGATGGATAAGGAAAATGCAAATTTCTAGCCCTGAGTGTCGACCAAACGGAGGCTTGTTGTGGAATCTTCCACCGAGAAACTACTTACGTTTGGAGAATTACTTATTCAGTTTTCTCTGTACAGTGTTTTGCTGAGGAACACACACTTCAGTGAATGATAATAAAAGGGAATTCTTTTCAGAAACATAAAAAACTGGTACATTGTGTCACTTCAGGAAGGAAATATTTTTTGATTATTTAGATGAAGCATGGAAGCTTTACTATGCATCTTTCTAGGAAGTTTTATTTTAAATTGAAATTTTCATAAAGAAGAAACAACTTTAAGGGAAGCAAAAGAGTCAAACAAAACCAGCCACGATCGAACAGTACACCCCATCAAACGTCTAGCATTTCATTGATCGCTGAAACGAAATCAATCAAACTACTAAAGTGGTGCGAAGGAATAAAGAGTTTCCCTTGAAGCAAGCCCACCTCCTTTTCTCAATTCTCTGGTGTTTTGTAGGAGCAGGAGTACGAGTGTGAGCAATGGCGTTCTTGTACGTTCCATTTCGCCTCAGACTCATTTTCTCGAGTGCAGACAGCACTAGCCAACGAACAAGGCCATCCGCCAAAAAGGAAAGTGAAAATTCAATTTAAAAGTCATCATTCACAAGGCGTAAAAGACCTTTTTGGTTTCATTCGGTAAGATGAAGAAGTTTGTTTTGAGCGCCCGCTGATGGCTTACCGAGACGCTGGAGCATATAATCGTCTTACGTTTGTTTTAAAACACCGTAATAAAACGCTAAAAGTTGTGATGCCAAGATCGTGAAACTGAAGCATTATTCTTTATTTAAAATGCTGAGCTTAAACCAAAAGTTGAAGGCGTGAAGAAATGGGCGCACAAGATTCGCAAAAGCAAAGCAATTTTCTGATCCAACTGACATAATTAGCTAATGCCTTCGAGCGTTACCGTGATCACTAATATCGTAAGTTAACCAACTCTTCAACCAATTTTATCCAATCACACTAAAACCCCTCAAGACCGCCGACTTGCTGTGGGATAGCTTCCGGCCTGCTGGGTGTTTCGTCAAAGTCGGTCACAGGATTTATCACATTCCCGCATCGAGGTAGCCCTGAAACGGACGGATAAAGGGCTGCGGTAAAAGCAATTTTCTTTCGATGGTGAAACGATACACCGTCCCGGTCGGGCCTGCCGGAGGCTTGTCCTGTGTTCACTGTGTATCGATTTCATAGCAACAGTATCTCTCAAGCGGAACGTCTATCTTCCGATTCGCACCCGGTGAAGGTGCAATTTCTCGGAAATATTGGTTACGTACTCGCCAAACCGCAAACTTGTCGATTGGAGAGGAAGATCGGGCTCCAGTGCTGGGTGTTCAAGCAGCGAATTGGATTCAGCCAGTGAAGTTTTCGCCCTTTACAGTAGGGGCCCCTTCTAAACTGTAACCCTTCAACGCACATACGAATAGAGGTTCGTTTGAACAAAGTTTTTCGTTAAGTTTGAAGAAGATTGAACTGCCCTGGAACGTTTGATGGACATTCATGAGCGATTCGCTAGCTTTGTAAAGTTTGAAAGTTTTACCGACATTGCTCAACCCAGTCCAAGGCAAGCATTTTCGAGCAGACGATTTCGAATTGGAATGATTGATTGTTCACATTAGCTTCATACAAATATGCAATTGTTCGGGAGGCTCTATCTACACTTGAAGCTTTGAAGAGGAAAGTACACTAACCAAATCCATTGAGTAGCATTTCGAATGATACTCTGAAAACTACAATCTAAGCGTCCTCCTTCGGTATTTGATTTCAGCGAGGCTAGTCGGCATCCGATCTGTGTGAAACCATGTGCTACAAAGAGCTACGTATCAGATACGTGCCATTCTATCAAACACCTGAGCCCACAACTTCGTGGCCCGAAACATGCCTTGCTCCACGTGCTTGCGCTCTGGGCCGACATTGGCACATTCCGAATGACTCGAGAGCTCTCCTTCAGAACTCTTTTGTGTGGTTTTTCCTCATGTGTTGGAAAAGCGCCCGATAAAAGTCAAATGGAAAGGCACAGCCTGTGCATTCCAAAGCTTGGCTAGGTTACGTTGAGTTTTGCTGGTGAAATGTGCAGACCATGCAGACAGAAAGACAGTCAGACACAAGAACGAACAAACTGACAAATATTCAACCTTTCAGGGAATGCGAGACTGCCAGCTTACGCGATATATAACCCGAACGAGCACAGATTCTATGCCATGAATCGGGCCACAAAGAAAAACTCTTCCCCACCGTAGTGTTGTATTAAGAAAGCTTCATTTCTACATGATGTTTGCACTGCCATCAAATCGTCTATACATGAGAAAGAGAGGGTGGAATGGCCACATCGGCCTTTGTACATGTTCCACCTTCACCGAAACGTGGCCAACACAAACATGGCCTCGGGAAAAGTGCAAAGGCTACAATGGCATACACACGACAAATGAGTGAAGGTTTCCCAACCCCAATGTTTCTCCTCCATCCCACAGCCAAGTACACGGAAAACGGTTTTCCTAAGCAAGAGGAACGCCCGTACGGCAAGGCACGGCTTTTGTTGCTCTTTGTCTTCTCGCGCCACTTTTCCACTGGTGCTGCGCTCGGTGGTTAGCGCTCAACCTTTTCACCGAAAAAAGCGATGAACGGCGGCTTCATCTACCGGAAAAATAGAATGCCAACACACACCGTAAAGCCCCTTCTTAGTGTGCGATTTTCACAACTTGCTACAATAGGTCCGGCTCTAGCGACCATACGTTCACCTACGCGAAGCTCAAGTATCGAGGTGTAGCAGACCCCGTGCCACCGAAGTGGCCGTTTGTTCTTGAACTTTAATAGTTTGTCTCTCGACATAACCCTGACACCACCAAGTGGGGTCGGTCGATAGGAAAGACACTGCACTAGCAACTACCAAAGGCAATACCTACACCAGAAATTAAGAAATATTGACATGGTAATACAATGTGCTCTTGCGTTCAAGGCAAAACGAATTCACCTTTGACCCATGGGAAGAAACGCGTCAATCTGAGTGTGTGTTTTTGTGTTACTCAAGCCTACCTGAACCTTTTCAATGGTTCTTTATAGGCTCAGGCTGTTTAAGGTACTACAAACCCTCAAAGCATGTAACACAACGTTCTCTCTTAGCTCTCTTGGAAGAGCCAACAATCTCCCTAAGATGATATCTAGCAAATTTCTTAAAGTAACAGCACAACACACACTCCACCACACAATACTCGTAAAAGTAATCAACTTCATTCGCAATTATGTGCCGCGGCACGTGGTTCATTTGCGTGCGAAATCATCGGCTAGGACTGAGGAATCGTTGAAGAAGGCGCAAATGTAATCAAGATACCGCTATAGCCAAAAGCATTACCCTGTCGCCCATTTCACCCAGCAAGCCGGCCGGCACTAGAAGCAGTGACGTGAGTGGCTCCAAAACTTTGCTGCCTGCATCTGCCAGCATCTTCTCGACAATCTCGCAGCAAAATTTCTTCCAAAGTGCTGACGTTCGATGAAGCGAATCGTAAGCCCGACGCATCTCAAGTCACCGACATGGATTCTGACTTTAGGACAGACAATTTTATTGTGCCGATTAGGGTGACTTTAGCTCGCTGCCTACTCCACAGAAACTTCTCCAGCCGGTTACAACAGTTTCGACATCACACTGCACTGCAACAAACGCAGACCAGCAGCAAGCGAATTGGTGAACAGTAAAACAATTGAGCAAAGCTGAAGCGTCTACTGCCGACATTGCTGGTGAAAGCCCGTGCCACCAACCATCATCATGATTGTTGCCGGTTAATCCTGGAAGGGTGGAGAAAGTGGAATGGGTGTCCCCATCCTGCTGACTCGGTTGCCTTTCGATTCACAAGCGCAAAAAAAGACACACTCCCACACACACTCCATCATCGAGGCTCAAATGCCGCAGAAATGTGACTCGGTACGAACCAATTTCGAATTTATTACTTCCTTCGCTTCCGGCAAAGTTTTGGAGAACGGGTAAGCTCACCAGCAGCCCTGCTCCAGTACCTGTCAGATGACAGGCTGCGCGTGACAAAGGGCAGAGCTCCAAATGGTTCAGCTTTCGTCCGGAGGCGCTCATTTATCTCGGATGCCTACATTCATGGACAAACTCATTTGGCTGGTTTTTGAAACTTGATGTGCCCACCCCGCATGATCGTTTAGTGTGAAAAACTTTCGCCAGCAATGGCAGCACGGAAAAGTACCCAGAGTGAGAATTAGGCACTCCAACGGACTGGATTGAGTTTGCTCTACCCACTCACCGATGAATGATCTTGAGAAATTTACCATTGAACGAAGAGTTTTATTACCCTCTGGCGGCTTTATCTACGGCCTACGATCTACATTAATGTGATTGAATAAATTTGGTGCCAAGTTGCCGGAGACGATTGCTGCTCCGGTAACTTTTCTGGGTCACATTCCATACCCAGCACTACGTGCCCGCGGCATAGTTGGAACCATTTTCCGAATTCTTCTCATCTTGTTTCTCTTGTTTAGTGGAGTTTTATTGCTAATCTAGACACTCGGAGAAAGCTTTCAGCTCTTTTACACTTCATCATTACTATTCTCAAGAATTCCCATGAATGGCCATTCTGGCACAGACGGCCCAACTGCTCATACTAACAGCAGTAACAACAGTAACCTCCCAATAAATGCTCTAGATACACCATACATGCCTTTTGGGTTTCAGGATGACCCCATTAGTAATCCATTTTTGGCCCGCTGCGTTTATTAAACTGTGAACCCGGATGTTTGCCGCAGAAGCCCTTTCTAAACAATAGTAGAAGCCTCCCAAAAAGTTTGCACCATGACACAAGACAAACGGTTTCGTATGCTTGCAAAACTAAACCATTTCATTTGCAGCCAGCAGGACATTGCGCAAGCGACCCAAGGCAAAGTTTTCCTACCAGCGAGTTTTCCATAATTTCTGCTCCTCTCTTACAATGAAAAACACACCAAAGTCACAAAAGCGAAGCATTGGGAGTAACTAGGTGCATGCTTCGTTGTTTTTTTTTTTGGTGGAGCATTTCATTTTTCCACATCTGCCAACTGCAGTTTTGCCTTCGGTAGCACTATTGGCAAACAGAGCACATAAATCAAAAGGTTCTAGAATTGCTGTGAAAGGTCGACTGTGACAAAAAAGGAGGAACTTTGGATGAAAATGGATTTTTTGTCTTGTTATTTTACCACAAACGGTAACGTTTTTTTTTTCTTTTTCATCGTTCTGGTATAAAAACCCGATACAAACACGTCCATCAAATTACCTCTCATACGAGGGCGCGCAAAAGTTAGTCCAGTCGTTGTAATAAAAGGACCCCTTCTGCACGCTCCATTATAGAATTCGTTTTTCCAACATTTTTTTGCCAAATCGTCAGCAAAAACGGTACCTGATCACCATCTGTTGCCGATTGTTCTTAATGACTTCCTGACGAAGGTGTACGCGAAAAGGTGATAAATACAAAACAGTTGCACAACATGCTCACACCGCATGTCTTTGCTATGAAGGCGTGCCGGAAAGAGAAGGGACATACCTGAAAGTAGACACACAATAGCAAAAAAAGGAAATACATTAAAATCAGCATACATTTTTTTGTGATAAGAAATGAAAAATGGAAACCCATTAAAATAAAAAAAGCTTCTCCATTTTTCCGCCAGCTTGTTTTTCTTTTTTCGTTCGTATTTTTCCGTAAAAGGAAGTCCCAATTAGCAAGAAAAATAACGAAAGTAAGGAACCTTTTCCTACAGCTAGAAAGTATGTTTTCCTGCATACTTTTCCCATCATCCGATGGATGCCAACGCACTTGTTTCCATCCCGGAATACCGTAGAAAATAATTTCCT
The DNA here is from genome assembly GCA_000349165.1 of Anopheles christyi. Classification (NCBI taxonomy): domain Eukaryota; kingdom Metazoa; phylum Arthropoda; class Insecta; order Diptera; family Culicidae; genus Anopheles; species Anopheles christyi. The sequence continues at coordinate 4,575 of KB696694.1, read as the reverse complement.
CCCTACTTGGTATGTGATCCATCACGGAGCGTGAGCGGGACTGAGCATTCCCAGTGCAAAAAAGGGGTCAGATTCGGACAGCTTTCTGGCGCATTTTATCGTTTGCATAGAATGAGAAATGGGAAAGATCGAGCACACGCTTAAAAAAGGTAAGCGCTCTGAGCCGAAAAGGTTTGCTATTTTTTGAAGCTTTCGAAAGGTATGCAAGAAGTCAGTGCTTTACTGTGCTATCTACGAAAGCGTAGATAAAAAAAGCTGGACACTTTAGGATCAGCTGGAAGATTTAGGACCACAGTAATGGGTTTAGTTGAGGCTGACGATGGTATTTCTTGCTATTTTTTTTCCTGTCCTATTATTGTTTGACCATTTGAATACTCCAAGACACCAACAACGATTCATCCCAGCAAGTATAATATGCATTAAAAATGTAATATATTAAACAGTGAAATAAGCATATATATATTGTGCTTAATGTCTTTTCCAAAAATCATCCCCAAGTTTGGCCATTCGCCCAGAATGTCTTTTTCACTTCTCTCCTTTGCTTGTAAAAACCAGGCACAAAAGATGGAGGACACAAACCAGCCTCGTACGTTGTAACAAAACCTGCAGTAATCCGATTGTCATTGAAGGAATTATTGGAAGGACAATTTTGGGCCCCGAACCATATGACTCAAGTTTTAAATTCGATTCGAACCCCCAAGAGCGGTGTCATATTTCATCCTATTTTATTGCTGCTTGCCAGTGGAGCCAACAGGCAAATGTAATTTTCGTTCACTTTCCAATACCGACCAATACGTTCCTGGAACCAAAATGCAGAGTTTGTGTGAATATAAATTGCTACTCGATATTCCACTCCAATTACAGGCGAAACGAGAGAACGATACGAACATTTGTACTAATGCAGAGCAGTAAGTGTCATCCAGAAGAAGCCTTGTCTGTAAAGACCCTTCATACTTTCGTTCCAAAAAAAAAAACAAAACTGTATTCCCCCACAACAAGTCACTTGTCGTGCCAAACGAAGCATTAGTGCATTTCTATCTTGCGTAACTGGTTTCAGGGTCAGTACTCGATTCTCTGCAGCATAAAACTGGCACTGCACACCGATTTTAAAAGCAGTCGGGCAATGCTTTTGGAAAAGCTATAAATATTATCCATTCCACGCTGCCACAACATGCACCGGCACCACTCCTGTATACGATCCTGTGCTACAAATCCCTTGCTGCTGACAACGGTAAGCACACGGTACCGAAACGAGCACTATGGAGGAATCAATTGAAGAAAAAAAACAACCATTCTGCTCGGTAACCCGGAAACGTAGAGTGATGATTTCGGAAATAGAATATGGCGAAGAAATGTGTACGGGAACGATGCACGAATCCGCCAACAAAATATCCGCCAGCGTACAGCACATACGAAAATCAATTCTATTTTCACAATCGTTCATTAAGGTGATTATCAACGCTTTTGGTCGGGGGAGGGAGGGGCGGCGATGATTCGTTGTGTGAAATCACCAGTGGAAAACAGTGGAAATTATTTAGAAAGATGTGCACGCTCAGCAACACCACCAGAGAAGCGGCTTGGTTATTTAACGACATTTTCTGTGGTGTAGAGTGTCCTTAAAATGGTGCCAAAACATACAAAAAATCAATAGCAACGGTCTCTGTTCTATCCGTACTCGTCTCGGCACTTGTTTTGCGTCTCACAAAGCCGACGGTAGCAATGAAGCATCGAGAAGCATCACGAAATAATGCTTCCTATTGATGATAATTTGTTTTTACCACAATAAAGCGTACACAAAGCTTGATTTTATACGAGTTCCCTACCGTAGCACGATGGATCGATTAACCCACCCATATCAAGCTGCCAACAAAAGGCTCCCATTGCTAACAATCCCACCGGGTGCATCATAAAATTGGTCGGGCCAAAAATTATGAAACTCTACCCAATGACTTGGACTGCTTCGGCGCTCGCTATAGACAAACTTTTTCTTCCCAAAACACATGGTCGCGCCTTGCCCTCTAAACTCCCGTTCGGCTGCAAATTTAATTACCAAAGTTTCGCGTTTTATTCATTCGCGTAACGGGCCGTCGATGGAACTAGCGCAAACCACACACTTTTGCAGCTCCTACTACTCTTCCGACCAAAAATGAAACGGAGCCACTGCAAAAACAAAACGACTCTAAACAACTCCCGCTAGTACAACTATTTGTCCAACCTGCAAAGAAACGAGCACACAAAAAAAACAAACAAGTCGCACTTTAACGGTGAAATAACAATCCCCCAGTTTGAATTGCATTCCATCGGTGTGCGCCCTTGTTTGCTCTGCTGGCCGATATTTATTTGTGTGTTTGTACCTTTTACAACAATCTTTTTTTTCGCTTTTGTTTTCCCTTCAAAACATAGCATAAACTAGCATAAACCCACCAGCCCTCAGTGCAGAATGGTACTTTTAATTATGAGTTTGCAACCAAACTCATGTGTTTCCCTCCAGTGGTGCCGGTTGCGTTTTTTTTCTTCTGGCTTATGAATGAAATTCACCACACAACCAGGCACACCCAAATTGCCCCGAAAATGAATGTGCCCTCCATTCAACGTGAGCAATTGGGTGGGGTTATTTTGCATGCGCAGCATTAATTTACAACAAAGCGTCCAGCCCTAGACGGGGCAGTTTGCAAACGTGACCGGTGTATGGAGCAGATGGCTTCTGAAATGAGAGTGTGTATACTTTTTGTTTATGCTACTGTTGATTGATTGTCCACGAAATGGAGTTCGGTGTGGGCATGGTGGCTCAAACGGGGGCAATAAGTGATAAGTAACAACAAGAGATAAAAATTGATAATATGTTGTTGTTTGTGAAATTTCTTTTCTGAAATACATTTTCTGGAGAGTAGAAGCAGTGTTGAGATAATTTTCATTTAATATCCGTTAAAAATAGCCATACAGAAAGACAGAGAATTTGGTGTTGTAATTGTGAAAGATTGTTTGATCAAAGCTCCGAGGATTAAAGTAGTCCAAGCATGCAATCAACTCTATTCCAAGTCCCAATTTGCTCAGGCCTTGAGAAAGCCTGTGCCCACTAAATCCCTTTCGCACCTGCTTTACTTAACCTACACTCAATCGTTTTGAATCATTTCAGTAAATGCAAACAAAACCATTGGCGGAACGCGGCAAAGATGCGTACACGCTCGTAAAAACACCATATTTACGACAGAATTCATCCAACATTGTCGAACTTTATCCACCTTGTCGTACCGGAGCTTTGCCTCGTACCACCGAAAACGACTCACGGGCAGTGATTTCATCCACCCAAACATTTACTTCACCTTACCATTTTATGGGTGCGTCGTTTTATTTCTTCATCTTTCACCATCATTGCATGCGCCGATGTGTCCTTCTGCGAAGATCGGTCCGCAAGGAGCCAACACACTATGCTATGCTAACGCTCAAAACGTCCCTGTGATATCCGTATTATGCAAAAGGCCATTCCAAACAATTGCCATCTTTATATCGCCCGACCTTCCCCCATTGGACGAAACACTTCCGTCTTATACCGACCACAGCATTTTGATTGTACAGGTATGAGGAATAAAAAGTAAATGTCATACATATTTAAAACGAAACAACAGAGGAATTGTTTTATAAGATCCGTAAGAGATTGGCGATACTTGTAATGAGAACCTTTTGCCTTTTCTCAAACGTAGCTTGAGTGAATTATTACAGCAAATCCATTAGTCCACATGAAGATGGTTTCGCTAGAATACTAGATACTTAGAAGGCTCATAACATTGTCATCGCGGATATCCATCTTAACGGAAGTCGCATCGAATGACCTGCTAAACAGTCAAAAAGAAAACAAGGCACAACCTTAACACCCATCCAAATAAAATCCGTCCCATTCCCGTGCTGTTGCATTAATTAATGCCGCTTACGGAGGGTAGCAACAGTAACGGTGCGCTGGTATAGGCCACACACTGTCAAATCACTGTATACACATGGCATCAATTTGCGTATACACTCCTCCGTTCGGGTCCACAATTCGTGCGCGCTCCAATGTGTTGATGACAATAGTGTAACTGATCTGGACGAACGTCTTCGGAACGTGTGAAGGCAGCGGAGATAATATGGGAACGATTTAAATCATGCAAATGGAGTGACACCGCTCGGGTCGGGCACATTCACGGTGTGTTTTTGCCGTTAAATTAAACCTAATCGTAGAATGCATTATGTCTCACTTAGGCACAGCATATCTAGATTATTTCCATGCTTAACTGTGGATGCGGTGTGTGGCTGACGGATATATCTCAGCGTGTTAAAATTCAGTCGAAAGTTTTTTGGGTTACATAACCGATCCGAAGTCGACTTTTAAAGCCAGTTTTTACTTGTTTTTTTAGATAGAGTTAATGTTTAGTAGCCTTCTTCCATCTTGGTGTAAACGACCTACGCGGTCATGCCGGCCTTATACAGGCTTTCTAGACTAGTTTTTCACGTATCCGTATAAGTCAGGCCTTGCTAGGGGGGACAGTCCGGATGAGAAATGAACTACGTCCGGCTTTTACAGGAGCCAGCGCGTCTATC
>KB696693.1:0-10698 GCA_000349165.1 Anopheles christyi | reverse complement strand
TCAAGAGCGCGTGTAGCATTCCCAGCCAACACGATACACGGAAGCGCCACATATCGGTTCAGTTTATTGAAAGGTTTGGGAAAAAAAGGCCGTCCAATGTTCAATCTATTTACGGGGAGGTTTTTGTTTTCTGCTCGACACTGCGCATCTCTAGTGCGCGTCTAGCATCGAGTTGCATTGCAACATGCTCTCACCGGGCTGAGCGCTTTTGCACGCGTGTTTGTGTGGCACTACTGGCTGGCGACAACCCCTCTCGATGTCGTGGATCGCCGATCCAGGGTGCGATTGGCCATTGGCTTCAATTGAAATTTATCAATCGATTGATATCAATTTTAATCAAAACCAATCTCGAATCCAATGCTCTCGCGTGTCCGCCCTCCCCACATGGGGGCTAGGAGAAATCGGCCGTAAAGGCTGACGCAAGAATTAGTAAGACGGGCCAAGATAGCTTGACAATCATCTAAACCGTTTCGCCGTTCGGAATAATAGAGAACGTATCATCAGCGTGCATCAACGCATGGTTGCATATTGCGCAAACAGTGCGAGAAGGACCGGAGCGAGCTTGCCTTAAGTGGACGAGTGATTTATTTTGAACTCCAGGGTGCTAACCCTTTTGCCTTTGGTGGCCGTGTAAGGCAGCGAGGCATGTAAGTGAGCTGGTAATCTGAAGCGTTACACAGTGTTTGTCGCTAATTAAACGATTTGTGGAACTGGTCGGGGAGCTTCTGCTTGGAAATGGTGTAGAATATGCAATTGACGTGGTTCGTTACAAGTAAGTGCAAACTATAACAATTGTGATGCTGTAAACTTTAGTCTTTTGAATGTTTTAAATCTGTTTTCACCGTCTCATTTGGGTTGATTCACTCAATTATCATAATAAATAAATCATGCTAATGTTGCAACTCCTCTCACTGCAGCCAGGCAAAGAAGCAAAAGGAGCAATAAAATGTGACATTTATTGCCAATCTGTCTGCCGCTGGATGGGTTGTTTTTTTTACCAACACCCCATTTTGATTGACTGTTAAACACGTTAAACGTTCAAACATACGGTTTTTTTGGTTTACTGAGTGGAAAAGCCGTGTCTTCCCTTGGTACGTTTTTTGTTCCAAACTTGAAATCCACCCCACAGGTGCATTTCGTTGCATTTGATCTGTAGAAAATGTCTTGTTTTTTTGGTATCTTCTCGCTGTGCATCAAGCAGCGGCAGCAGCAAAAACAAAAACAGTAACTGCAGCGAAAAAATATCGTTAACCCTCATACACACAGACACTCACAAACACATAATCATTCAATTTTCCTCCTTCAGTCTTTGTTTCCTCTTCCGTTGCAACCTTTTCGTGTTTTTTTTTGCTTCTTACTACAGTAGCACTGCATTTCTTCCGAGGGTGTAAGTATGTTTGTTGTTTGGTTGTTGTTTTTTTTCTTCATTTTCGGTTCGAAAGAGTTCATTTGTAACCTCGCTGATTGCTTTCATTCTTGAGCTGTGTTCAACATTGCTGTCACATTAGTTTGCTACACGAGTTTGCTGACTATATCCCTCCCCATTGTAGAACATTCGCTACAACCAACAGCCCAACCAACCCTTCAGTTTTGATCGGCTGATCACATTTCTTCCGTTTCTGGTGTGTTTTTTTTTACTTCCTTTCATTCTTTCTCTATTCTCGATGATCTAGTAAGTTGTGCGATAGTGGGTTCGGGCGGTTGTGGTGTTGCGGTGCTTAATGCTTTCGCTCGCTTTTGTTTATCGTATGCACACTTTGCATGTTCACTTCCTTTCCGCCAAACCGTATCAAGCTGATGTTATTTACCCTTGCCACAGGGAACCGATCCATGCCGGGTTGGCCTACGCTTCCCTTCACTTCGGTGGGGTTATGCTGGTTATGCTGCTGCCTTTGCATATGCATGCATCGTCGAGCATCGAGCAATCGGGAGGAAAGAAACAATACCCGGAATACCGGAACTACTTGTCACCGAGAGGGGACGAGGCGATAAACTAGTGGAAAAGCAAAAGCCTGTCACCCTTATTCTCAACAAGTTTTTTTAGCACTATATCTCTGTGGTGGATTTTCGCGTCCCCCTTCGTCTATGTGGTGGCGTGGGAGCGTCTTGCTGACCAGAATGTTCGCTTTACCTTTCTTGACTGTACTGTACACAGCCAAATGCTTATCATGTTCGGCCTAGTTTAACAACTTCTTGCTGCACTAAACTGCACTTATTGTTCGCCCAATTTTGCATGAAACAAACATGCGAAGGGAAGCAGCTCTTTCTGGTAACGGGATGCGGACGCCTACCATCGTATCTTCTGGTTGCGTTTGACGCGTCTGCCTGCTTATCGGCGGAAAACGGAAGCTTCGTCTCATCCAATCGTAGTTCGAATTTCTTAAGATATGGCTACCCCCCCTCGAGTTCAAGGGAATTGGTGCATGGTGCACGATAAAGTGGCGCATAGATGAACCGACGCAAAACAATCGTTCCGCTTAAGCTTATCGAATCGGTTGGTGTTGCCTGGGAGAAGCTGAAATTGCTGCATCAGTTTGAAGGCCCTTTGGGTGGCATATGGTGGCATCGGGATCGGGTGATCCGACGACGATACGGACTACATTCCATGCATAAGCATTCGATGGAATTCACACTTAAATTGCGGATATGAGTTCTCAGTTACAACTAATACGATTGGCGGGAGATTCATTGTATTATTAGCTGTGAACGGAAACATCTTGACTAATCAGACGTTAAGTTATTTTCCAGCAAACTGATTACTATGGAATTAGAAGGCTCGATTGTTACAACGTAACCTCTTCGTTTTCATGCAGATCAATTTCCAGTTAGTCAAGTTATACCTAACTGATTATTGTCCCAATTGCTGCATTTAAATGAAATGAAATGAACAATCAATTAAACATCGCTGCAGTAACATCTTAAACAACAACAATATCCAAAATTCAGCTAGTTTCATCAACAGTTTAACATGGACAGAAATAATGACCACCAATGGATACCAGCACGAAACAAAAAAACCTCAAACATGTACCAACTCCCCCTCCACACGTTGCACATCCCACGGTACCACACCGTGCCGAAAATCCAATGAGACAGAAAGGCGCAAAACCGAAAGATCACCATAAAATAAAATACTTCCACTTGGAAAATAATCACTCTGCCCCCGTGTACGTAAAAGGTGATTGCTACTGAAATTTATTTCTTCACATTTTACCGTGTGCGTTTGCACAACTCCGCACAGCCACCGGACTTGGAAGGTGGATGCGTTAGTGCAGTGATGTTTCGTTTTGTTCTCGATCCTTGTTGCTCACACACACACGCGCGCGCAAAAGGAGGAGTGCGGGGGGGATATATTTTTATTTGTTTGATATTTTTCTACCGATTCGAAAGCCAGACAGACAGACAGAGAGCGTAAGAACAGGTAGCGTCGTCAGCTTCGTCATCTTCATCACTGTCAAAAGTGCACGCTGTGGTGCGCAGAGCTCTTCGCGATCATGTTATCTGCTGCGATGTGTGAGTGTGTTTGTGCGAAGGGCTTGTGCATGAGAAGCTGCACAAATGACGGTGACGAAATGTGTATGATCCCAAGAGGCGCATGAAAATTGGGGGGGGGGGGCTTCGGGAGACAAATCGAGAGCGTATGCAATTTTTAATGCATTCTAAATACACACAACAAGTTTTTCTGCCAAGCGCCCGCCTTTCCCGCTGCCGCTCTGCCTCGCCGTGCTTGCCTGCCACCGAAGACAGTTTGTCCTTTTCATCCATCAAAACTCCTTTCGCAAGGGCAGGCAAGAGACGATCAATCGAGTGACGATCGTTGGACGATCACTTGCTCACATGATCTCTCTCTCTTTCTCTCTCTATCCCATTTTTTCATTTTCTCTCTTTCCACTTCTTTATCACATGCGTACAGTCTTTATCCCTGTTTTCCTTATCCATCATGTCCCATTGCGCATTTGCACATACGAAGGGAAACGCACCGAACGGAAAAGCGAAGGGCACGAAACGGGGTGCCTCCTTGAGTACTATCAATCTTGCTCCCAGTGTTGCGCCGCACCATCGCATCGAATGCCATCGCCCGAGCCCTTTTCTTATCTGGCGCGTTCGTTTCTTTGGCGCTTTTTTTACATTTTGTTGCATTTTGTTGTTGTTGTTGTTCTTGTGTTCCTCCTTCTGCATTCCCTTTCTCGGTTTCTCGGCTACTGCCCGGGTAAGTGTTCCCAATTTACACATGTTCGCTCATTCCATTCTTCCGCAGACGAACCGAGCAGGCTGCCACCGTACCATTCAACCACACCCGGTTCCCGCAATGCACCACCATCATGCATCATTCTTGCGTGTTCTTGCGCATGGAGGCGAGTTTTTCGTCAGGGGTTCGTCACTTGAATTTCATACAAAAGACTTCGATCGACGGCTTCAGAAAACAGAATGCCTTCCCGGTTTTATTCCCACTTTGCACCACCCAGGACGCTTCCGCCCTTCCAATTCGCCAGCCGACTTAGTTTATCTCCTACTGACAACGGTGAGGTGGTAGGTGTTTCGGTGACGGCAAACCCAAGCCCTTGTCGATAGTGCGTATCACAGACACAGGGAAGGAAAGGAGAGGAAAAAAGCAAACCAATCGACAGTCAGTGACCACACCAGGCGGTGGGGAAGGTTAAGACGGGAGGCAAGATTAAGAAGCGAGAGCGCACAAGTGAAATGAAATGCCAGCCCCCAGCACAGGCACAGCAGAAAATAATTACAAATACGAGCGACTATTAACTGGATTTCGTTAAATTAAATGCGCGACCCGAGTGTGAGCGGCGTGGTTTTTGCGTTTGCGGAACCGTCGACGGTGGCCCTACGTTTAAGCTGAACCGAAAGCGGGCTAGAAGAGATTGCTAGGGCTATGTAGGTTCTTCCTCGTGCTTCCTTCGTGCAGCGAAGGTATGCGAGCGGTGTGAGGATCGGTTTAAGTGTTCAGCAGCGGGAACCGGGCTTTGAGTGACAGCTTTGCTACTGACTGACAGCCCGCGGACATCCACCATCTTTCGCGTTCGATCGAACCGGGATGCAATGGTCTGTTTGTTCTTTGCAGCTACCGGTATTAATTAACGGCTCGGGGTTTTTGATAAGGGTCGGGAACGTGCTGTGGACACTGTTCGTGTAATAATTGCAAGTATGATACCGTTGTGCGTGGTGCAATTTACATGAGAAGGAAGAGATCCCGTATCCCGATAGAAGGATGTGCAGGGGATTTATTTTGACGGATGTATGAATGTATTCACAGTACTAGGTTTACAGCATAAGTGCATACTTTTCCCCAGCGAAATAGAAGAATTTGAAAGCATGACTGAATTGAATAGGCTTAAATTAAATTCTACGGTTATGTTTGATATTTTGCGAACTGTGCATTCAAGTTTGACTCTTATCATGATTTTTTTACTTTACTATGTGATGAAACATAAAGAAGTGTTGTAAGGAAATCGTATTCAGATTAATAAATGTGAATTCCCAATGGAAAAAATATAAAAAGAAAATTCGTAGGTAAGTATATCCACAAAAGCAAATTTAGGAAAAAAAAAAAACAATGTTTTAATATGTTGTTCTATTTCTATAAAGTATTGCTTATGTCATCAAGTTATTATAATATAGATAATTAAAGCAAGAACTTTCAACAGTATTGTCTTTAAATATCCAAATATATCATTACACAGTTTACAAAACCAAAGCATCGTAAAAGACTGATGGTGATCAATAAAGCAAACTTTTTACATCAGCAAGAGAAGGAACATTATCACTCAACGTGAAGATTAACACGTTCCCAAACAATAAAGGAGTGGAAATAAATTAAACACCATGTATGAAAAGGTAAAGATACTTGCATCATCCGTACATCCAACAGCCAAAGTTGAAATATGAAGTGTGAGCCAAACAGTTAATCGAATTTATTTCCATTGCCTCATGTCTGTGTAAGTTTGTGTATGTGTGTTTGTGTTTCCTTTTTCTTTACTGTGCATTGTGCAGGCAGCTCGTTACCCGAAATGAACGGTTGCACCAGATCCTTAATCCATTCTCAGTTGCGTTGCGTAGCATCGGCGATAATCGTGACGGGATCATCAGCTGCATTTGTTTGAAGATTCATTAAATCGATGGTGTATTAATGGAACATCGTAACAGCAACCATCAAAAGAAACATGAAAACAATGAACGAAACCAAACGAGACACAGTTTGGTGGGGAAGCGAACGTTCCAGACGAGGAGAAAAGGGGGCAAAGAAATTAATCATATTATTAAATTTTGTTCGTCAGCGTTCAGCGAGGTTTTTTGAGCTGGGGTAAGTTTTGGGGCGACTTTGCATTAAAAAAGGGGGCCTATGATTACCATCCCAAGTGGACCATGCGTACTTTCCGATCGATCCACCGAAAGGAGAAGCTAAATGAAAAAAAAACAAAACAGGGAAGATGTGCACCGCGGAATCGCGCATTCTTGTGATGCGCGCTATTTAAGCCCTCGGGACGATTATCGGAGCTACCAGGGGAGATGCAAAAAAAGGGGGTAAGGAAACTTGCAGACACAGGCTCAGCAAAACCCGTCATATCCCGTTTTCATATCATCGTTATCGTCAATTCGTCTTTGAATTTAAGGGTTTCACATCAAGCAACAGCTTCATTCAAATGGTTCATCGTTCTACAGTGCATCCACACAGACACACACAAACACACACACGACCAGGCGTTGCATCCGAAAAATCCATTAAAAAAGGTGTACACCGCCATCGATCCGAACTGCGCCCGTTTCCGCCATTCGGATTGCGTGATGGATTCGTCGCGACCAGGATCGCCTAAGGGGCGGGCGATCGCGAAAAAAAGAAGAAGGCAGCAAAACGGTGACTCCCTGCCCCGTTCAACCCAGCAGTTTGATTTGAAAGCCTTTGGGGGCCGAGAGTTTCAGAGTCGTTCGGCTTAACAAAACGGTCAAGCAAACTAGCAAGCCAAACAGAAATAAAAAAAACCATGCATCAAAAAAAGGAGAATTTTAATTCATTCTCAATTCAAATTTCTATTATCCCTTCGAGTGCAACGGGGAGCAATTGCATCTTGCTGCTTACTGCAGCAGGAAGTAGCAGGATCGGACCGTGCTGCGAGGTAAGGAAATTTGGGCAGGTTAATTTTGTCCTGCTGTCCTTTCGGTCTCGGGGAATCACGATGATTATAGGGGTGCTCTCCGGCTCATCGATCGCTGCTGACGAACTGCTGACGCGGAATCGAGCCCGCTGATCGAGCTTCCTGAAGCGCTTCCGGGCATCATTATGTGTCCCTTTTTGTTTTTGTTTTGTTTTTTGGTTACGATCGGTGGCTACGAGAATGGTCGTAAAAAAAGGGAACAGATTTGCCGGCAGGCATCAGAATTAGATTCGATCGTCACCCTCGAATCAACGCGGGATGTGCATGTGCGCAAACCATTTTGGTTGGTCGTTTGCCCAATTTCCTCCCCGCCACCTTTTGTTTAAGTGCGTTTGATCACGGGTAGCTTAATGAACGTTTAATTTTTCCAACCATTCTCCCCTGCATCCTGTGCATCGCTCTGGAGGAGTAAACATTCCTTGAGGGAGGGAACCGGGGCAGCGACTTCATTGTTTCCTTTCTTTTTTCCACCTTCCAAAACTGTTGTTTGATACCGTGCGTGCATTTTTAATTGAAATTCGTACATCTACGAAACAGCCGGGTCAAGCTACAGCCACCTGATTGCCCGTTTCGGATTTCGGTTGGCACTGGCTGCAACCATTCCAGGCATTACTAGCACTACCCTGTGGTACACAGCTTTTACCGCTCCAGGACAACAACCCAACACCAACAGCACACAAGGTGCATTGATTTCACGATGGAGTGTACGATGGAGGCATCTTCGTGTAGGGAGCAGAATTATTATCAGTACACACGGTTCTTTTACTCATTTCAATACAGCTTTCTCGTGTTAAAAAGAAGTAAAACACAACAACAGCAACAACAAAAAAACCGCCAAGAAAATGATGAAAAGAACCATTTTTCAATACCGTGGTTTGCTGCAACGGGAGGAAAAATGGTTGCACTCCTTTTCGTGTACAGGGCGAGGGCCCCCAAAATGAGACGGACGACTCTTTATAAATCAATCTCATCAACTGTCAATTTTTGGTAGCTACTGTGCGAGTGCGTAAGGTGTGCGGCAAGCGCTACAAGCAATTCTGGCTCTCCCCACCAACACCCCCCTCCATTAGGTCTCCTCTCCTTACGGTGTATGTAAAAGGAACATTGGTTTTTTGCGAGCTGGTTTTGGGCTTGGGTAACTTTTTGTGTTGATTATTTTCCTGTTCTGTTTGTGTTGAGGCTGCTGCTTTTGCTTTTTTTCTCGCTTTTGGAAGGAAAGCTGATGAACCTGCATTGATAAATGATTGTGTGGATAAATTGTATGCGGTTGTTCGCTCTGGGTTGTTGTTGCTGTGGTTGAGAAGACGCTGCACTACAATGCATCAAATGCATCAGCTCAAATGTGCAGTGGGCAGTAAGAAAGCCAACCGGGAAAGGGTCGGCAAGGTTTGACGCGCATTTAATTATGCTGCGTACCATAGATAATCATTTCAGATTTAAAAAGGAAGGACGACTTTACAGTAAAGGCATGATGGAAAGTAAGTGAGTGTGTGCTAATGTTATGAGTTTTGGGGGGTTATATTTTGTAATGTTTTGTTTTTTTTTTTTATAATCGTAAGTAATTACCATCGGCATACTACAGTGGAGTACTTAGAGGAGTTTTTTTTCATCTTCAAAAACGGGTTTTAGTGCAAAGTGTAATTTGTAACTGTGTTTAACTAATTTTAAATTGTTTGTTACTTATGCCACTTATGATTGCTCGCACAAAATAGAATGTTAACCGTATCCGTATTCAACCTTGGTAATGGCTCATACCTGGGAAAGAAAGAAAAGAGAACAGAGCCTTCAGTTATTGATTGAGTATTCTTGACATTATACTAAAAAAATCTGTAAAGCAGTTTTGTTATTGTAAAATAATCTTGCACCTTCTCCGCATGGCATTTCTTTAAGCTTGTAGACCGAAAAACATAATTCTCTATCAAAACGCACCTTTTGTATCCAAAAAAGCAATAATCCATCTTTACCAACGAGCCAGAGGCGGAACACCACTCATCACACACAGTGCTCGCTGCTTAAGGGATGATTGGCTGCCGCCGAGGCTACTACGACTGACAATATATTTGGTCACAGCTATGCGCATTTCGCGCGCCCGCGCACGCTATTGCGTATGTCAGCGATGCGTTGCGAATTCACAACCGCCGCAAAACCAATCGCGCTCCATCACCGTGCAATTGCACTTGAGAATCGGGGAAACAGTTCATGCCGCGACCACGTGAAGGTTCCCCACGAGGGGCCAGCCGTAGTAGCAACAGTATCCTCCGACGCGCCGAAATATGTGCTGTGATTAAATTTCACAGATTTGTGGAATGCGCGATACCCCGTGCGGCAATGAGCATTGTGCGCGAGGTCCTGCGTTCGATCCGCACCGGAGCCCCAATTAAACTGCGGTACACTGGGGGCAATTATCTACCGCTGGGCGACGTGTAGTTCCCGCCAGTAAGTTCCTCAGCTTACAACCGCAGGCGCATAGTTGCGAAGGTGCGAAGTAATTTTGCCTTGTTCGGTGTGTGTGTGTGTGTGTGTGAGGGCTTGCTGACGTTTCAGTCCGCAATGGAACGTGTTTACAAGTGTACAGGGGTCTCCGACGGGTGTAAAGAGGGAAAGAGCAAGAGAGAGAGAGAGAGAGAGAGAGAGAGAGAGAGGTAGTGACCAACGTGCGGTATGGATGAAAATATTTGAAGTTTCCAATAAAAATGTCCATTATTGTATTGCGAACAATGTGAAATGGCTGTTGAATGCAAGAAATGGTCAGGGGGGAAATAATTGTTGAAAGAAAAGCATGAAGTCCTTTATTTTAAACCGCAGCCGGGGTTTGCCTAGGAGTGTGAAGATTTTTTTAGAAGATTTCTGGACGACCTTATGTTTACAAACATTGAAAAAAAAAATGAATCTACGATTTTGAACTTCTAGTTAAAATAAACACTCGGTTGGAAGACTTTAAGCATCCCAAAAAAAATCCAACAATCCAGCCATTCAAGAAAGACACTTTTAAAAATGGGATATTGCCAGAAACATCTCCTAGAATTCCTGCGACAGATACGTCTACTTTTTTAAACTCATTCTAGAACAAAGTAAAAAAATCACACACACAGTAGCCAGGATCATTCAACGCAACGCATATCCCGTGCGCATATCGACAGCCCATCGACAACCTGCCCATCGACCCGTGGCCAGCCGTCATTCTTTGCGACATTCCATCAGAAGCTTTCCAAAACCGAACCGATACCGAAGCGTACCCTTCCCCAACCAACAGGACTGCCCAGCGATCCTGCCTCGCCGCTTGCACGAGCGGCCTGTATGTAAAGCCAGATCTCATCTGTCCGCAAAACCGCAACCGCGAACGTAGCGAAAAGAACGAAACGAAACGGCAACGACAACGACCAGGAGGACCCCTCGCGCTTGCAATCACAGCCCACAAGACAGGCATCGCATCTTTTATCATCATTATCATTCACCTCTGTCGCTTTGGCTAATGCCCCGCGGTTTTGCGGAATCGCAAATGTTCGATCAACGCACACACACACACACA
>KB696692.1:0-11651 GCA_000349165.1 Anopheles christyi | reverse complement strand
AGAGAGAGGGAAGATTACGTATTTACACTGACACTGAAAGTGATCTTGTTTGGATGACCACTGATCTGCTAAGAGTGTCCCTACGCGGTGTACTACTCGTGCTTAGTAGTGCAAACAAGCGTGTTGGTCAACAATGATACAAAATGGAAAGTTGTGGTGAGGGGTGTCAAGCAGTAAAGACGCACTTTTTTCATCCCATTTCCAAACGATCGGCACTGACACGTTGCACAGCACGGGAGCCCCGTGCCGGATAGAACACACGTGCCAAACCAAATGCCAACTGACAGATTAGAGATTATACTTTTTTATACATTAGATTATACATTAGAGATTATACATAAAAACAGAAACTTCGCTCATAACACTGTATGCAACACAATTGAACTCTTAACGCATGGTTCGATGGCATATAGAAACTGTTTCATCCTACTGTCAAAACTGTTCCCCAAATGTGCTGGATGCTTTGGACTACATTTGATAGACTTTGCCCCCAGGCCTTTAACAATTTCGGTTGCAGAAAATCAAAGCAGTAGGCTCTGGCATTTACAATTTTAAAAGTTCGATATTTGCTGCGTTAAAATTGGGAGTTTTACCGTTCAAAATCCCGTTGAGGTAGGTTAAAGTATTCAATGGCGACATCTTGTCTTGTCAGCTGCTTTGCACTTTGAGTTGATCGCGCTTATTGTGCGGCAATTACGGATGAAGTTGTGCAACTCCACCACTGATCGACTGGGGCACAAATTTGACCAAAGGCAATAGATTCTAAGCATTCTACAACGCATTTCCTATCCGGACTCTGTTCCCACTTACAACGGCGGGTTGTGCCATGTGTTCTGCCCGTGTTTTGGCAGCCATTTTAATTGACCTCGGTCCAATTACAAGCCAAATCCCATGGCAGTAGCGTCCGGTAAGTCGCGTGCTAGTTGCACCAGCATGCCACTCGCCGCGCTCTAAACACGCGTCCGAATATACTTCCGTGTTTGCCATTTTTACCGTAAGGAGCGGCACATCCCGAGCGCCATCTTAAAATGCATTCATGAATGAACCAAGATCGTGCCCTGCTGGTGAGGAAATGGTCCGATACTTCCGCTTTTTTTTCACCAATCGCAAAGATGGTTCTGCCAGAAACTATACCCAGTTTTCATTCCAATCCAATTAGGTCATGGATCAACTTTAGTGCCGGTTCGAAATTCCTGGGAAACTGTTGAACCAATCTTCTCCAACAATGTGGCAAAGCGGGTAGGAGATCGGCGGAAAAACGGGGATAAATTAATTTTCACTTTTCATCACCGTGGTTTCGGGGTATTCCTGGGGGTGTTGGCGCTGAAATTGTTGAATTCCTTTAGACGATCGTTTTAATTTGTTGATGTTGGTTGTGTTTGTGTACTACTACGACACGTACACGATCACGAGCGTACTATGTGTCGGTGGTAGGAAAATTTTGGCTTTGTTGGGGGGGCGTTGGAGGGGGTAGGCAGGATTGTTGTTCGTTCGGTAGATTGTTTTTGTTTAAATTTAGACATATACGAACGGTCGATGCGGAACGTGAAGGAAGTACCTGCCCGCCTTTGCAGCTTTACAGCTTCCTCAAAGTCCCCGTAATAAGTCGTTGGATGCTGATCGGTGCTTGGCGAGCGACAATAGTACAACGCCATCGCCAGTTGAAAACGTTCCGCTGTCGGTGCAGGAAGGTTTTGTTTTCTGCAGCGCATCATTTCTAGAACAGAATTTATTGCGCTAACAAAACGGAACATTTTAGAGCAAGTGTCCAAGAATTACCCTAGCAAACACGCACACAATTCCTTAAAAGTTCCTTAAAGTTTTTTACGGGTATTAATTAGGTTTTTAAAAAAAAAAAAAAAGCAGTATTTCACAAAAGTGATACGTTTGTTAGGAAAGACGCGAGTGTTAGGTAGTAAAGCAAGAGGAGTAACCTCGTGATATCAATTTAAGTGAGCGCGAAATACTGTTCAATATTTGCGAAGTGCCCAAACCAATCTTGTGACGTGACGTAAATATGTGACAGCGATTATTTACTTGTTTCGTGCAAAGTGATCGGTAACAGGAAAACCTTGTGATTTTACGTGTGAAATAGGTCGACCTGAAATCTGTTGGGTGATCTATTTTTGCAACATTTTTTCCTTGTTTGTTTGTGCAAATACATGGGAAAAGTCTTCAAATCAACCAAAAGCTCAACGGCAATAACTTTTTGTCTGCTTCATCTGAACGATCGTAAACACAACTGCAGGTTTGTTGGCCCTAGAAGAGGTTTTAAAATGGAGAATTGTATTTTATTTTTTACTTAAAATGCTAACCATTCAACTAACCCGAAATCATGCTGAGTCGCTCAAGTTTCCGTCGACGGGGGCCTAACGGGTCACAGAACTGGCACATCCAGATCGTGATAAAATAAACAAACAACGTTCTCGCGAGTCCCAGGACCCTGAAACCAGCTGGATCAAATATCTTTTGCTCTCTTTTGCTGTTGTTGCATGTTGTGTGACACGCGACGGTAGACGCTGTGTCAGATGTATGTTCGGTAGGATTTTTGTCAAATTGACAGTTTTCCTGACGCCAATAAAAAAAACAGCTCTCTCTTTGGAGCGATCGTCGGAGAAATCCGGTTTCTATGTGTACTTTTGCCCAACACTGACGACGCCGGTCGTTTACGGTCTGTTTACTTGAGTAATCTTCATGTGCTGTAAAGTCCGCTATCATCGGATTTGCGCGTTCATGCGGCGAATCCAAGGTTCTACCAAGAGAGGTTCAAATGAAAGCGTTCGTTGTAGGGAGAAGGACGGAGGACGTTATTTTCTATGAAAGACAAATATTGTGCCACGGCATATGTCTCTCTCACTCACACACACACTCTCTCCTTGGCCGGTGGTCTCGGTCGCCTAGCAACAAAGATTCAGGGATGTGTTTGTTGCATTTGCTAACGATCTTCACAGCAACAGCTTCAAACTTCTGAAGAATGCTTTATAGATAAGCTCGCGGATATTATTGCCTTACTACATTCTTTACAATAAGACATTGTTTTTTACTATATATCTCATCACAACCATCCATTTTTCATGCCTCATCTTTTTCTCTTTCTCCACCATATTGTCTCCGTTGGTTATCTTTCTTCCATAGGGCTCCACAGTGCACGGCAACAGCGACCCAACCGCCTCATTCCAATGGGTTGACACGTCTGCAACAGCACGTGAGTTCGTGGTGCCGCCAGCAGAACGAGCCGATATTCGCCCCCGAACAGAGGAGCTGTTGTCCGGAGCGGGAAAGAACCGACCGTCCCCGGAGTCGTACCAGCGGTTCCGGTAGCAGGTAGTTACAGCCCCACAGTACAAGCAAACACACTCACATCCGCAATGTTACGATATAATTACGGTTATGTTTAGCAAAGCTTCATTCTATTTTTTTTACCACCTCTCCACGCGCGCATCCCTTGGAAACCTTGGCGCGCATGTACAGCTGCGCTGAACGTATTGTGAAGGTTGGGCACGCGGGAAGTTGTGACAGAGGGGAGCAGCAGCTTCGATTGCATTTCATGTCTGGGGCGCGATGCGAAACGGAACTGATAAGGGAACGGATGCTACGTTGTAATGAACAGGGGCAAAAAAAATTGTAAATTGTTGCAACGTTTGTTACAAAAAGCATCGTGAAGAGGCGAGTTAAGATCGTCCTTGGGAGGTGGCGAGTAGTCGTGATGCACGTGATTTCAATGACTTTCCGATCGATTATATCGGCGTTGGCATGCCGTCCACGTGTGATCTATTTCCAGTAGTACGATCACTCACGAATGAGTATTTGTAGAAGACAAAATAGCAGACGACACCGCCATAGATCAAGGAACTGTGCGATCGCTTTTGATTAACGACACCAGATCGTTTACCCTGATTTTACGCCGCACAGATAGAGTGACAGACAGGAGACAAGCAAATGGTCGCCGGCCGATAGGGAAGGTGTACACGACTGACAATACTAAACAGATACTGAGAACGGTGGAACTTTGTCGGTTTTTGAACCCCGTCCTAGCCTCTACACCCGTACACACCCATGTGGCAGGTTGGTGGAGGAAATGTTGGCACTTTGACAAGCTTTTTTAAAACAACAACAAGGCTATTGTCTGTTTCCTCAGTTTGGTGTGATTCACGAGGTGTAAGGTGTAGCGCAACTTAAAGCTGTGCAGATAAACCTACCTACTACACTGATTGTGTGGCGTACACAGAGGCCAAGATTGCGACAGAAAACTTGGAAATTAGTACTTCTTGGATGATGGGCTCTTCCACCCCTTATTAACGTTTTCGTAAGTTGGGTGAATCCCACATGAGTCATTATTGTCCAATAGCGTAACAATCAACAAAACTCTCTGCTTATCTCTCTCTCTCTATTTCTCTCTCTTTCTCTCTTTATCTTGCTCTATGAATCACTGTATGTCTTTATATCTGACAAAAACCATATGGCATAGCGTCATAATGTTTCCGGCTAAATATTTAGCACCTCCATCTCCTGGCGGCTCAATCAAACCGACGATATATAATGCACACTAGCGATAACAACACATTGATGTAGTGCGCGATCTGTTTGCATCTTGACGCGATTTGACACCGATATGATGAGTAGTTAACCTACTGTTCAATTATCATATACTATTGCCAATGCGTCCTCCTTTTTTCCGAAGGAGTGGGGATGTGTGGCCAAATGTCACCATTTGCTGATTTGAGTGCTCGCCGAAGCGTATTGCAATGCACGCACCTTCATCAGTTCGGTGGCTGGTGTGGATGACAGGCTTGAAAATGGCCATGGCCATCATTCCCGGTGGTGGTGGTGGAATCGCCACGCTTCGGTAGCTTTTGACACATTAACTGTGCGCTGTGTTTACCGGCGTAATCACGTTTGTGATCGATGGAGTTGAAATGAAAGGGTGAGTGAAGAGGTGAGTATAAGACAGGTGTAATCGCTAGCAAATGATCGTTCGTGTACTGGTGGTGTTTAGCCAAATCGCGATCGTACGTTGTTTGTGACGGAAGTAGTAGCTTGTCAGCGGAGCTCATTATCCGAGAGTTATGAACTCGTTATTAAGATAACTAATTCACTACTAACCGTGCTTGGAAGTTGGAAGGCAAAAGGGAACTAAAAACCCGATCATTCTTCACATTTTCAGAGTGCTTCATTTGTCGTCGTCCATTCCGTGGCCCATATCCTGTATGGTGCTATTTCCGTTGAACGAACCCTTGGAAACCCATCGCCAGAGGAAAAACTGAACGAGAGGAGAACCGCAAAAAAAAACAAACCATTGTATCTCGCTCGAGCGCGAATTCCAAATCATTTAACGATTTCCAATGAGAGTAGTCCAGTGCTTAAGGCATCTAACAGCGGCGTCCCATCCGGCATCCGTCTGCCCATTCGGTGTACCATCGGTCCGAGGATTGGGAGGACCGTTCTGCTACAGTTACTACGCCGTCGCCACCATTCTGCTGCACCTGTTTGCCGTCCTGGCGCTTGTCATTGCCGATCTCAACTATTGCTGGCAGCCATAGAACTTGACGCACCATTCTGGGAACCATAAAACTGAACTGCACCTGCGGACCTCTTACCAACACCAACGGGGATAATTTCCTTTTGGGAGTGTGATTTAGTAGCACCAAGTGACAAGCGAACATTCCAATTTTACCGCTGTTACTGTTACCCCGTTACTGCACGGAAACGGCTCTCATCATGCTGAAGGTTGTCGGTGCTTCCTGGCATAAGACCCGTATAGGGTCCTACATACTTATCGGTGCGCTGATGCTGGCCGTCGCTGCTCTTTTTCTCGCCGATATGGAGCGGTAAGTCTACGCGCTTTTTAAGTAAGAAAAACTTTGAGTAGACTGTGAAAACGAAATTGCTGATGTATGATCTTGCTTTTTTTTTCTTCTTCAAACAGTCCAAGCTACAACGGGACGTACTGTGCCACAACTTACTGGGCACGGAACTCCGGCTATCGGCTGGAGTTCTGGGGCCAGCGCAATGATCTCGATCAAGTGCCAAAGGGTGCGGTCCGAGCATGCTTTCGTGACAGTATCCTAACGAACGGATGGTCTCAACTGGAGCTAGAATCTCAATCCTCCTATACAGACACGGTGCAGGCGTATGCGGCCGGCATAATGGAGGGTGCATTAACGTGGCACAACATTTATATGCATTGGTCGAAGTAAGTAACTGATCATCTGAAGCTTGAGTTTGATTCTAACTTTTTATTTATTGTACAATTTTCTAGCACCATTGATGCGGTCTGCTCGAAGGACGAAGAATCGGAAGAGTTCTGTGATTGGTTGCGCGGTTTGATCACAACCAACGTAGACACGGTCAAAAAGATGGCAGACATGAAGGGCAAGCACGATTACTACTGGTACCAGATAGCGTTGTTTTACGATCAGCTCGATGGCCTTGAGATTGGTTTCCGGAAGGGTGTGAAGCGTTCGCGAATGGACTACGAAATTCCAAAGCAGGACTTCCTGCTAATGAACGCCGCCGTCGATATTCGCGATCTGAAGATTTACTACACAAACTTTTTGATGGAAAACAGCGGACTTAAACCGGAACCTGCGAAGGGCATTATGTTGCTGAAGCTACTGAAGCAACCGAACGGTCTGTCGAAGGTCCTGCTTGGCCACACGTCCGATGGAAGCTACTCGTCGATGTTGCGCATGGTAAAGAAGTACACGCTGAGGTATCATTTCTCTTCTGAGATTGCGCGCATTGCAGCACCGAAGAAAGGTGTGGAGGAGGACGATAGCTCCGTAGTGCCTGGTACGAATATCGTGTTTACCGGCTATCCTGGTGTGCTAGCCTCGTTGGACGATTTCTATGTGATCAGCGGACGCCGTCAGCATCGGCTGGTGGCTGCCGGGGTGAAGATGGAAAACGAGCACGTGAATCTGTGGCGCAAGATCGATCTGGTGCGTTCGGTTTCGTTGGGACCGCGTGTAATGGCAGCGAACCGTCTTGGCCATAGCGGACGCTCTTGGGCGCGCTACTTCGCCCGCAATCCATCGACGGGTGTGAAGCAGTGGTTGGTGATCGATATGTCACGGTTTGTAGGGAACAATGATACTGAAGTGGACCTTTTCTCAACCTCACCAGCGTCGGATGTGGTTGACCAATCGGTAGAAGAAAACGAAATTGCAACCACACTCGCACAGGATGCGGTAGCTGATGACGAACATCAGCGCATCGTAACGAAAAGGATGGAGGACTACGTGGACGATGATTTCAAAGAGCATCTGTCGGTGACCCGGCAGGTGCGAATGGTAACGATACCAAAATCACCCGAACCGGTCCCTTCAGAAGAAATACCAGCACCACTTGACCATGCATTTGGATCGGGAATGTTTTGGGTGGTCGATCAACTGCCCGGTCGGCTACATGCGGAAGATATTACCGACAAGATCGTGTCCGATGGTTACTGGTTAACGAACGGTGTGCCCTACTTTAAGGAGGCGCTCGATATTGGACAGGCAAATACTAACGCTACCGTCGCCTCCTCGTCGACGATGGAGAAGATCCTACAAAACATCACCGATCTTGACACGCTGGCAAGGTTCATTCGGCAGTCCGCTTACCGAGGCGATCTGGATCAAGATGAACCGGCTGCCTTTGGCAATATTGATCTGAAAATGTACACCGAAGCATCGGACGGGACGGTCCATTTCCGTGCGTACTCTGGACCACTGTACGATCCTGTCCGTTCCAACACGGGACAGGCGGCCAAGCGAAGCATCATCAAATCGGAACAGCTACAGCAATCATCCTCATCCGATCACAAGACAGCGCAGAGCACAGAGTCGGGCTCGACTACCACCACAAGCGCCACGATCGCTTCACATCCGTTCGATTGGAGTCGTATTTTGCCATTCGAAGTGCGCCACCAGGGACACCCGGATGTGTGGGACTTTGAGCACATCACACCGGAATGGGCATGGATATGAGTGAACGATAGGGAAGCACACACACTCTCTCTCCCTCTTTCTGTGATGCAGCAAACGTGCTATATGGCGCCATATACTTAGACCAATTATTTCCTCTGACAACACTACTACTACTTCTACTACTCCTCCAATTGTAATTCTGTTTGTCAAACTATCGTGCAATAACGGTTCTCAGATCACTCAAGTCTTCCAACGAGCTTATGAAAGATCAAACTCTTTTTGAACTAAATCCTAATTTTTACAAATTCCTCTGGGAAAAGCGTAACTGCAATTTTATTACACTAGTAGAAGAAAATAATGCGATAGTAAATTGCGCGCAAAGCTGTTCCTGTTGATGGCGATTGCGCTAGTTCATACACACCTTTTATAGACCAATTTTGAAATGAATAACAAAAGAGAAATAAAACGACGGAATCTTAAAAAACGGAAAACATTCAATTGTTTGTTTTTTTTTTTGTATGTGTCCACGAGTATCCGAACATACTAACTATCTGTCTTACGTAACGGTTTGTTTAGGATTTCAAAACTGTTTTCGAAGGCCCTTTGTCAGTGTGGAAGCTTTTCGTAACGCCCTTAGATGGCGCTGCCTGCACAATGGGACGGGAAAATAAAAATTGCACCGACGCAGTAAAGATTTAAATAGAAAGTTGTCAAATTGGTTTCTGTTTTATGTGCAGCAGTTAAGAACGAATTCACTTTATGTTACAATCAGCATGCCAACGTGTCTGAAAAATAACAAAACCCACTTCCAATAGTTTAGAGCCGTCACATTTGACCCTAAACATTTAATTATTTTTAAAGACAATTCGTCCACATTCCAGTTTTTTTAATTGAATTGTACGATGACTCCAAATTAAACAGTTTCAGTCATCCTGATTTCTCAATAATTAACAATTTAAATTAAAACACAAAACCGTCCCTTGCGCATTCAAATAAAAGCTTTCGCGAGCAAAGTGACAGCTCGTGAGCTTTTGTGGCTGTCTAGCAGTGGAAAAGGTACACAGCAGTTTGTGTAGAAGCGGAGGAGGAAGAAAAGTCACCAACCCACAGCAAAACAGCCGACGACAACGATAACGTTGACGAGCGAGACGAAACCCCAAGACGATTATATTAGCTGCATTTGGTGTGCAATTTTTGGTGTGGCTGCGGTAGGTGGTTCTATTGTGGGTAAACATTGGTGAACTATTCGTGCGTGTGGTGTCGCAAAAGTTGTCAGCTTTTGTCTGCACGAAATCGACGAAATCGCCCCTAATCCGGGATGGTAGCGGGCGGTGCAAATCTAATTTGTCCTTTTTTCCCTGCACGATCCAACACACCTTCAGACACCCCGTCACACACCGGTGCAAGATATAGTTCGTGTGTTTCGGGAAGGGATGTGTGTGGATGATGTGAGGGAGGTTGTGGTTTTTTTTTCAAATGCAAATCACGTGAAATCATAATCCTGCTAGTGCAATGTACGGTGATAAAAAGAGGAGGTGAACGTGCGAATAATGATGGTGGAAAATGTGTGTGCGTGCGTGTGAGTGTGTGTGTCTGTGAGGAACGGTAACAAACAGCGGCTCTGCTTCCTTCATACCCTTCCGCTTGATAGCTTCTAAAACAGTCCGGCCTGCATACACATTTGCAGCACGACGATGGAACAATGCGCCTGCGTGTGCACACACACACACACACAGACACACTCCCGTACACCCTCAAAGAACGCAACGGAAGGGGCCTCGGAAGCTCGAGACATCACAGGAAGAAGGGAAGCCCGAAAAAGAAAAACACCGAAACAACATTCTGTACACCAATCCCCATGTGTGTAAGTGTGTGTCTAGGGCGCACGGTGGCATTTTATTTGGCAGCAGCATCCTCATCCACACACGCCTGCCACAAGCGGCCCGTATGTGCTGTAATAGGTGGATTCTTAATCAAATTTAGGCACCGCACACAGTGTGTACACACTTCTTCTCTCTTTTTGCAGCTGAAAATAGAGCTGCCTTATTATGGTTGGCCCTTGCCTTGCCGCCCGCTGTCCTGTGTGTGTGTGTTTCCGTTTCCCGTCCCTGCCCCTGGGGCTGATGGTGGGATTTTTTTTTGTCACGGATGCGGGTCTGATGCTTTTGATAAATTGATTAATCCTAACCGTAATCAGCGGACATCGAGATAGCGGGTCCATGGGGCCTAAACTGGCGACAATTTCGGCAAAACGTTCCTTTGCATAGAAGGGATAGGAAGAGTAGGAGGGTAAGGAAAGTGGAACTGTAAACAGAACACAGGATAAAATTGTAAAGCTCTTATCGGGAAGTATAAAAAGTAATTTGCTCTCTCTAACGTTCAATATTCAGTAAAGGAATTTACTGAA
Source organism: Anopheles christyi (assembly GCA_000349165.1). Classification (NCBI taxonomy): domain Eukaryota; kingdom Metazoa; phylum Arthropoda; class Insecta; order Diptera; family Culicidae; genus Anopheles; species Anopheles christyi. The sequence continues at coordinate 1,334 of KB696692.1, read as the reverse complement.
TTTACTGAAGATGTAAAAATGGAAGAAAAAATTAGCTTAAAGAAAATGGTCTTCGTCCAAGCAGAAACAGCTGTGAGCATGTTTTACGTACCATTTTGAAACACACTTCTTGAAGGATAACCAGCAACCAACCATGCCCTTCCAGTTAATGTATTCCTACATTTGTGCCGAAACTCGCACCGAAAAGGGATGGAAACAAAAACAAGCATTCGGTCCAGTTTCTTTCCCTATCCTTTTGCTTATCGTCCCAATTCCTTCCCTTGCCTCGCTTCGATCTTTGTTTTCCGGTTGACAGCGACCGTGTGGAGAAAATGATACGGTAACAGGAACATGAAGTGCGTGAATCATCCGTGAGCGCTGTGAATGATTGTGCTGCGTGTTGGTACTGCCAGTGATATTGGTAAACACGAGACGAGAGAAAGAGAGACTGCAACGGAAGTGCTGCTGCTGCTGCTGTTGGGTACCGACAGCGAGAGTGATGCTGTGCGAGAGTAGAACAATAAGAAATGTCACAGCCGTGATTTACAGTGCAGCTGTAGAAACAATTGCTAGCAAGAGCACTTACCAAAGTACCAAATTAGGCTGTGTGAAAACGTTGTGGTTGAATTATCACCTACCGTCCGCGGATGGTTAATGTTATTCGTCCCTATTTTGACAGTTTATCTTTTTCATTTTCAAAACAACCGTTTTTCATCTGTTTGAACGATGCATTTAAATTATGTTTAAAAGTGTACGAATGTAATTTTGGTAATGTTTATGTGTTTGCAGTTAAGAATCGGTGAGCATCTCGAAGCCGCCCCAACCAGTACCAATCTCTAAACCCCGTGCGTTGCACCCCTAATTCGCAGTGTCGACTACGGTGTGTGCGTGTTTTTTTTTGCGTCTGCCAACACTTTTGTGTGTGTGATAAGTGTGAGTGTGATTGTGGAAACGTGCAATCCCTTTGCTGAAGGTGTATACTGACCATTTCCCCTCAAAAAACTAACTCCCGCTCGGGATTGCAGGTGCAAGTGCAGTGCGAACACATAAGCAAGTGCAGTGAACAAAAACCGTTTTTTTGTTGGAAAGAGTGTAGGCAGAGTGTGAAACAAAACCGCATTTGTCGGGAATAAAACGGGAAGCGAAACGTGCGAAAAACAACCGTCAGCGCCGGGCAGCAGTGACCAAATTTTCACGGTAAGTGAGACGCTTTTCCACCTTCCTCGCTCTCTTTCTCTCTCTGTCCCTTTCGCTTTATCCCCTTTCGGTAGTCCGGTGTTCTGCTGCGTGATGGTTGTTATTTTCATCATCCTTGACCGTCATTGCAGTATGGTGCAGTTGTTGTGTGTGTGTGT
>KB696691.1:0-13450 GCA_000349165.1 Anopheles christyi | reverse complement strand
CCCGGAAAGAGCTAGTTTGGGGTGGTTTTATGAGTTTAAATTTACTTTTCCTGGGCTTTGAACGTACGGTAGTTCTAGGATCACATACTGGCACAAAGAAGGCAATAAAATGCATACAGATAATAGAGGCACAAGTTTGCATGAAAAAGAATATTTTAGTAATGACATCTAGGTGGCTTTCTAGTACAGATCACGTTAACATAAATTATAGAGCAATTTATATAAAATGCTTGTTAAAAGATTTTCCAATTAACACACTACTAATCAGCTCATTCATCACAAAGCAATTGGATTTAAGCTTCCTCCATTTGCAATTAAACGACAACACAACAGTTTATGGGCGATTTCACCAAGAAAAATCCCACCGGACGTTCACACCTCACGCCAAATGGATGGCGATTAAATGCTAAGCAATTACATTGAAATTTAATCAATCTTAATTCCAACCTTTGCTACAGTTACAGATCCAAGCACTTAGCGCTAGGGTGTTACGCAGTGTAATCATGTGGTCATTTGCGACATACACACCCACACACCAGCTGGTCATTAAAATTAATTGCATTCCATTTAGCGTTTTAGGAGTAGCCCGAGCCCGAAATGTCTATCATTAAATCAACCGTTGGTTTCTAGCTGCGCAGGAAAAAACGATGAAAATTGACTTTGGTGTTTTACAGCGTAGTATATGACAACTTGTCTTGCTACGCGCCTAAATGTATGCAAATAGATGGTGCAGTACTATTTAATTTGTACGATGTACGGCATTCAGGGGCGTTAAATTCTCCATAATAAACTCCTTGTGTGAATTTGCATACATTCAGGCGCTCAACATGAATGGATATAACAAATGAAGTTTTTTTAATTCAACAATTTTATTCAAACTTTTTGAAATACCTTTTTTGCTTTCTAATTGTTTTTTCAACACCATACGTCTGTAGCAAAGCAAAGCTGATTTGACTGATCACTGCCTTATATGAACAGTTTAATTGTTGTTTTATTGGCGAGGAAAGCTTTTAAAGAATAATGATGGACAGCTTAACCTAACTTTTAAACAACTCTCCCAGCACACCTTGCCGATAGTACAGGTGCTGATGATACCGATAATGTACAAACGTCAAAAGTTTATGACAGAGCTTAGTGAGAAACGGCCGCTGACTCAGCATCGTACAGAAAGTTCATCATTACCCCTTTTCCCCATTTCCCTGCTTAATTTTATGAACGAGGTGCGCCCGGACAGGAAAATGTTCATCCGCAATAGTTAACCGTTATTGTCTCTGGCAAACTGGACGGTCGTGCCGGTATAGATAAGCGAATGGTTTGCGGCACCACCCCCACCTCCCCCACCCGGAATGAGGTTGAAATATTTCACGGTAATGATCATTTGAAGGATCCCTTATCCTTTCCCTCAATTACTGCCGGTGACGCTTTACCGTAATGATGGGCAGTAGGGAGTGGGCCGGAAAATCATGCAGTGAATTGTCGGCTTTCTCTCGCTCCGTTTGTCAAACCCGGAAGACTGGCTACTGGTACCGTGCCCGTTTGGCCCGACAGCTGCAAGACAAACGAGCAGGTGAGCGAGATGAGTGGTTATAAATTTTCATAGAAATGACGTGACATTCAACTTCAGCTGGGGAAAGCTGGTTATGCCAAAGAATTGTTATGCCAGATGTAGATCGGTGATGCTGCAAGAGTTGTGCCAGTAAATATATAGCCAAATGAAAGCCACCAACCGCCCCCCCCCTCCACACCCCCCGTGCGTAAAATGTGTGCCAGGTGATGGGTTCAATTTTCGGTGGGCAAAAAGCTCGTATTTCATGACGCAACGATTGGATTCGATACCCGGAATGGAACCGAAAATAGGAGGGGAGGGCCGGTTTTTGGATGGATGGCTTTCGAGCGGGGGAATGGGGGTTGATTAATTATGTTATGGAAATCTACAAAATATGTTTTAATTTCTCAAACGTCAACGTCAAGCACACGGCGCGTTCCGAATGGTTCATGGGTGTCTCGGTGCAAGCAAGAGAGAAAAGGAGAGAGGAAGAGAGTGTGTGAGAGAGAGAGAGAGAGAACCCCAAGCGAATGGTGCAGCACTGCTCTTCAACAGATTGCAGATGGGTTTGGGAATAAATGGGTTTGTCTGTGGTCGGTTGAATCGGGACGATTAGTAATGATTCTGAAGGGTAGCGGTTGGGTTCATAATTCTTGAGGATTTATTCCAAACATGACGCTCGAAGGCAAAATGGTTGAAACGCTTGACAGGTAGGGTACATGCGTTTGACAGTGACATTAGAAAGCACTGTACGAGGAAATAGTTGGACGAACGGTAATTATTATTATTTGATAATCCGGTTTCCAAATTTGTTCAGTTAATTGTATGAGATGTTTCACTGTTTTTGTTTTCAGTTTGAAAGCGATAAAAACATTGAGTTAAATTAGCGAGCAGTTGTCTTGATGCTCTTTTCTGCTATTTATCTCGTTACACTGCTTTAATCGAGCGTCCATAAATAATTGAAATAATGCACTCACAACTCACTGCTCGTATCACACCGATGAGCTAATATTTCATATCCGATACAATTATTCGCTTTATCATTGCCCCTGTTTACCTACCTGTAGTGACATTATGTCGATCCATACCACACACACACACACACACGCGCAATCCAGCTCCGGCTCGTTAGCAGTGAAATATGAGCGAAAGGAGTCGTTCACCCTGTCAACCCACTGTGCGCCTCCACCGAACGCTTTCCTCTTCCTTCAATGCTCAATGCTCGAGTCAAGTGTATTATAAATGATGCAATTTAACAAATGAAAACCAGTCCCTGTGGCAGCTTGCCTCAATTTGCCTGTTTTCGGTAGTGCTAGTAGACATCTTGCTAGTAGTAGGTGAATGGTGAAATAAATAATACACCGACAAAAAAAAAAAAATCAAAACCAAACCAGCTCCCTAGAAGACGTTATCGATCGAAATTTAATTCTTTCGATCAATCATTTGAACTCGAAAAGGTTTTTCGATACACAAGATCGACAGACGTGAAGACAGGCTTGGCGAATGTCACCGTAAGAGAAAGGATGCGATACTGGTGTGTGTGTGTGTGTGTGTTAAGGAAAAACAAAAGCCACCCACACAAATCAATCATTGCTGTTGCTTGATGTTGTGAATGTTCTCCTTTGTTTTGTTTGGAGACAGATAGTTTTTAATTTTAAAATATGTACCGTACATGTTCAATTGTTCTAGTTTTGAGATTTTAAAGCTAAAGAGTAAAGTGGCACAAAAACAACAACTTTCTCACTAAGCAACCATTTGATAACATAGCACAGAAATGAATGAAAAATTGAAACGAACGAACACAAATGCATAAATTGAGCTGAAACGAAAAGCATTTCCCAACTATCCTCCGGTAGGCCAAAACGAAAGACACAAAATCACAAAGAATGAGAGGTAAAAGTTAAAAAGTCGCCTCCTCGCTTGTCTGCTCATGCAAATGGCTTAAACTGTGCACCATCTGACCTTTTGGGGCGGTGAGAGGGAAAGGAAGCAAAAGTAGGGTAATAGATGGAAATTTAATTCAGAAATCAATCACCAATATTGTTTTTATCGAAATCCGAATCCGGTGAAGACGTTTGCTGCAAATGGAATGGTTCGTGTCCGAAACCTTGCGAGGAAACGTAGCGAAAAAAACCCAGGAAGATGGTCCAGCTTTGCCATTACACGCAGTGAAGGAGCGTGAGGGGTTTGAGGGGGGAAGGAAAGGTTGGGGTTGGTGCAATGTTTGAGTTTTTTCTTAGCTTAGTGGGAAAAGTTTAACCTTTCTTTACGGCTGCGCCGTAATTGGACGCAATGCTAGGCAGGCAGTGCAAAACGTGGAAAGCAGTTGAAATAACAAAGACAAATCAAATCGTACGAACCTGTGCGGGAGGGTAATGAGAAGGAAACTTTATCGCAAACCACCCGACCAACCGCTATGATCTTTGCCATCTTTCTTTTGAGGGGTGGGACGAAAACAAAAAAAAACAAATCTCCGGAGGTAACGCTCTCGGGTTGGGACAATTTATTTTCCGTTCGATCTTGTTCCAGCATGGTTGGGTTCTCCCTTTTTCGCCCGCACCACAACGCGTCTGGATAAGGATAGAGATCGATGGGTGCAGCAGTGCAGCGGTATCACAATCTTTTCGTTCCGTTCCGTTTCGCCCTAGCCCTAGTCAGGTCCTAGGGCAGTAAATACTTGAGATGGGGGAAAACGTGGACTCCCCGTCCTGTGCCTCGAAGGGTTTGTTGGGCTTGAGCGGCGATAGGAAATTGAAAACAATTTGTTTGAACGAACTTTGTCCTTCGCCCGGTAACGAGAAGGGTCTATTATTATTGTCAATACTTTAGACATCGGCATCAGTCTTCAAGTTTCGTTTCGGAGCAAAATTCGGCGGTAGTTTCGGACGGTGGTAAACAAATGATGATTGATTTTTGCTATTATTTTGATTAACTTAATTTGCTTCTGAAAAGCGATTTTTTTTTTTTTTTTTTTTTGTTTGTTGTCGTTTGGTGGCTCGTGTCTTGAGCTTGCTCATGATAATGGTGTTAAAAAAAGAAGAGATGAAACCATTTGTTTTCGTTTTGCTTGATGTCAACTCATTTGCAAATCATTTCTATGAACTTTTGTATGAAATCATAAGAAAAAAACAAATTACAATCCACGAATGCGCACTTGCGTAAGTTTGGCTTGTTTTTAGCAGGAAGCTTGAGAAAGAATCGCTCTAGAATAAAAAAAAAAGAAGATAAAACTGATACACACAGAAGCAAAGGAGCCGTTGCACTGTGTAACTATGTATTTGAATTTCAAAACGAGCAAAAGAAACTGAGTAATACACTCGTCCCTTGGCTCATCGTACTGTCATTACGAATTTCGCTCTGACTGATGATTTTCCCCTGATTTAAATAATGAATCTCAATTATTGCATTATTTTTCACGTACCAATTAGTGCACAAAAAAAAAAAAAAACCATTACTGCTTTTGCACCATTTTGGGGGAAACTTTCTCCTTTTGGAAAGTAAGCACTAGCCCAAGTGGCTGCAGATTTTACTTTCGAGTGTCGAGGACAACGACAAGTCCTTCCCGCGCGCATTATTCGCGCTTGACTGTGTGTGTGTGTGTGTGTGTGTGTGCAAGCGAAAATGAAGACATAATGATTTGCTCTCCAACCGGCGGCAGAGGGAAACTAGATGAAGTAGAAAACTTTCGAAAAACAAAACGCCCAAAATGGGAAACATTACACACCCAAAAGCGTGCCCTGGCGCCGGCCAATGGTACACGCGGAATGCGACATAAATGGGAAACCATTTAGGAAGATCGTTTTGTAGCGCTCGGTCGGTAGGCTTTCCCGCTTTCCCACGCTTTGAATACGTTGTCAAATAGTCCCAGACAACGAAGCGAGCAAAGGGGGGGGGGGGGGGGGGGGTGGGCGAAACCTTTGATGGGGAGAAATTAATTGGCCAGCTTTTGTCTGCTAGTAACCGTGCTGTGTGTGTGTGTGTATTTGGTGGGGAGAGTAGGGAAAGCATCACCGTATACTGTTTCAATGTGCCGTAACGAAAACAAACTTTCCATGGCAAAACATTTGGACTTTTGGTGGGGACACTTGTTCCCCCCCCGGGGAGGATGGTTCCTTTGATGCTCATTAGCTACCATGGTATGGGACGAGTATTTTCGGTTCCTTTTTTCTGCCTTCGAACGGTTAGTGGCCTATTTGTGCTGATGCCTTTTGTTTGCTGTACGAGAGCAAGTAGTGACATTTGATTTCAATTTGCATTCAAAATTTGTCAGATTTGGGAATGGAAAACGAAAAAAGAAAAACCAAGTGAATTTTAAATTGGTGCTGATTGTATTATGTCATTAAGTGGCTGTAAACGGAATTATCGTTTGATGCATCGCATAAAGCTTGGAAAGAATAACGAAAATAAAATTCGGAAAAGTTGAGTTATATTCTAATGCAGGAATTTTGTTGATGGCAGAAGGGCTTAAACAGATTATTTGTAGTAAATTTGTAAACGTCCATACTCAATGTAAAAAGCAACAACAATTTTATAATTGATGGTTGAGAATTTTTTGTATTGAAGTAATATTACGAAAATAATGCTTAAAGGCAGTACAATCGTTTAGTAAGTGTGATCTTTTTAGGATTTATGTCTAAATAACTAACATATTAAATTCAATAATAAAAACACGAATTAAGTACAAACAAGGAAGGTTAACGCACGCACGCTAGGGGAAGATCATTCATACCTGGGTTCATTATTAAAATCTCTGAAAGCCAATGCAACAGTGCAACGATCGTACTCTCTCTCTCTGTCTCGCCGGGTGGTTTGCATAAAACCTGTTTGTACGATCGCGTTTGTTCAAGGTCGTTTAGCGTACGACCAGTTCCGACTCTCGTGAGACCGCATTACATTATCAGTGTTACGGTGGCAGCATCGCGAGCAAGATGCAGCTCATTCAGCAGCTTCTAGTAGTTGCAATTGGATTGCCGTTTATACATTTCAGTAAGTTGTTCGATGTGTTACAAATTCAACAAAGAACGGTCACGTTAACGGTACGAATGAATGAATTTAACAGGCAATGGTGATCGTGGATTTATGGCGTACATGGAAAATGAAGTGAATAAAAATCAAGCAATGATGCCGAACGTTCGCGAATCGTTGGATGGTAAGTAGTTTGTCAGTTAGTGCTAGGATGGTACCTTATTCTATCATGTTTCTGCTCACCAGATTGTCATCTGCGATACTACAAGCACAGCATTTTGGAAAGCTCTTATCCTACCTTCGAAAGGCTTCATCTAAAGAGCAGTGAGTTTCCCCATCATGCACTGATCGGGTGGACCGACTCTGATGGAACGGTGAAATGGAACTGCATCGGAACGTTAGTGTGGGAAAACTTCATTCTTACCTCAGCTCGTTGTACAGAAAATGAAAAGTAGGTGATTGATTTGTTGATGTGCGTGCCATTCAATTGGATTATTTAAAATTGGAATAATTCTTCCCCAGCTCCGTAGCTCCAGCTGTGGTGAGGTTGGGGAATTCCGACACGATGCAGCAGATAAAGATCGCCGAAGCTATACGTCATCCCGAGTACAGGGAGGGCAATAGGCAGCACGCCATAGCCCTGTTACGGTTGGAGTCAAAGGTTGAGTGAGTAAGCAAGGAAAGTTGTAGTGTAAGTTGAAAAAACAAAACTCCTCTCCTGTCCTGTCTTCCACTCTAGACTGGACTCTACAGTTGTGCCGGCCTGTCTTTGGAACAGGGAAGAAATTCACTTTCACGCAATGGATGTCGTAGGATGGAGCGGTACAGGTGCTACAGTAGTTGCTAAAGGCAAGGTTCGTCCCACACTGGATGGTTGTGATCGCAGGCAAAGCTCTGATCTGTGTGTAGAAAATATTGAAGCAAATGCATGCACGGTAAGAAAGTGAATTGTGAGAAATGATCGACAGAACGCTGTATTAAAGTGTCTATTTTACATAGGATGGTGGTTTACTGCAAGTGCCATTGCATCACAACGCAAAGGTAACTCCATTTATCGTTGCAATTGGTTCACCATCGAATGCATCGTGCCAAAAAGCTAGTTCAACGCCGTACTTAAAAGTGTCACCTTACGTGCAGTGGATTCTTACAACTATACAGGGTAGTGGCGAGCCTGCGTGGGGTTAGTATGAATCTTAATAGCAAGTGTAACACAATTTATATGAGAAAATATTTGTATTATAGAGTGGAAATTTGGAGAAGCTGAGTGTGCTCTCCGTTACATTCATCTGAGGCAGTACGAAAAAGAAGTGTTAATCGAACAAACAGACCTCCAGGACAGGGTAACACCGGCTAAAAGACGGATAGAGCAAAAGTATACGAACGCCATGGTTGAGATACGTTTTGGAGGTTATTTTGTGAGTCGAGAGGATTGCCATGGGCTAGTCATAGATGAAGATACCGTTCTAACGCTTGCTCAGTGTACTACAAACCATGGGTAATGAAGAAGAATTCTTCTTACTACAAAATTAAATAAAAAATAGTGAATCTTTTGCGTTGTTTCAGGAAGCGCGCAACGTTTGTAATGTACATGGGCAACGAGCGCAACACCGTGGTGAAGCATTACAATCATCCGGGATATCGTGAAGGACAATACTACAACGACATTGGACTGTTGAAGGTGAAGGATCGCTTCGTGTTTTTTGGATCTTTTGTACCATTTTGCATATGGCATGATACGGCGCTGCCAGAAAGTATTATTGAGCTGACCGGACATGGAAGGCGCGATCTTAACCACTTCAGTCTGCACAATGAATCAGTGGATGTGTTTGGTAATTAATGGAACATATTTTCCATAGTGTTTGGAATAACATAAAGGTTCTTCGCTTCTTCCGATAGAACCACAAAACTTTCAGCTGACAGCACGGGCCGATGTACTTCCCCTAGACAACTGCTCTTATCCGGTGGAATTTTCAAAGAACGTCTCGAGAGGATTAACCGAGGAACATCTGTGCTTTGGCAATGAACCTTACCTAGTACCGCAAACATGCCAACAAGCGCTTGGTGGACCAATTGGAGGAAAGGTGGACAAATTCAACAAACAGTATCGCTACGCCTTCGCACTGAACTCTTTCGGGCGAGACTGTGGCTTTGGTCATGCTGCCGTTGGTGTACGGTTGTCTACCCACATTGACTGGTTGCGATCAGTTTTACTTCCTGACTATAGGAAGGATAGTGGATCGGTTCACTTTTTAAATTCGGATTTAGAGGAGAATGACACCTGTCGGCATGTGGACGGTACGGAGGGGTTGTGTGTAGATGTGGCCAGATGTCCCAAGATTCGGTACGATTTTGGCGCCAACCGACAGGTGATATTTTGTCAAACTTCCACCGTTATTTGCTGTCCCTACGAGAATATGGTGAATGAGACGTCTGTTTATGGTCGGGAGTTGGATGAGTGTGAGGATCGCTATCAGGTAAATCGGGCACGGGCGAACGAGAAGGTTTTTGAAACGGGACCAGTAGGAGAAGATTTTCCACACCTTGTTGTGATTGAATGGCATGAAAATAGAAACGTTAAAGCTGATCGAAGCTGCAGAGGAACGCTCATTTCTTCGAAAGCTGTTCTAACCAGTGCCAAATGTTTGCAGCAACGAGCAAATAAGCCTTTAGTTGTTAAACTTGGTATGAGCGAAGCGGCACCTGTTCTTAGTGTTGAAGACACAGTAGTACACCCGGAGTTTGACGGTGTTAGTGGCAAGAACGATGTAGCAGTAGTGAAGCTAAAGGAACCTATCGATCAAACATCAACGGTGAAATATCCAGCCTGTCTTTGGACCAATCAAACCCACACACCTTTCGAAATGATTCAACTTGTGATAAGTAAGTACATTAACTTAAAATTGCGATGATTGGTTTCAAAAGCCAACTATCTACTTACAGATGAAACCACAGACACCTACGTCTATCCTACAGCCATGTATCATGCCGATTGTGCTGCATTGGAGGTGGGACTTGCGACCAACCAGCTGTGTGTTGATGTGCAGCCACCAAACACGGTGGTATCGGTGGGAGATCCAATGTTTTGGTCCGAAATGTTGGATGATGGCAGCAGGGTGCAGTATTTAGTAGGGATTATGAGTCACACAGCTGCTAACGGTCGGTTGGTGATTGTTCACAGCCGTATTTCATCGTACGTGGGATGGATCAAGAGTGTTTTGTAGAGAAAGTTTTATGAAAGAAAAACAATAAAAATAATATATTAAAATTAAACAAAGAAAACGTGTTCAGAGTAGATAACTTAAAAGCGTATAAAAACTTTAGGAAACCGGTAGCGAAACGTATCTCCTAGCTACAGAACCAGAAGTAAAAGAAGGCACTGCTAATCTGCATCGATGCGTAAGGGGCAACGTGTTATGAAAATAGAACCGGTTATCGTTACTTCGGACGGTTGATCGATCAGCAACCGCAGCGGACGAATGCTAAACTGAATAAAATCGACACGGAGAACGGGCACAAGAAGAGATAACGCTATTACATCTATAAATGCATCATACCGATTGAATGTAGTGTTTATTTGAAATTTGCAACGCAACGAGATGAGGTCTGTGCTGTGCTTACTAGCTTTGCTTGCGTTTCTTGCAAGGGGAAAAGCACTTATACCTACAGGAGATATAAAATCACCCGAAATAGAGGACGTTCTATTGGCAAATCAAAGAGCATCGTTAACGGGTAAGCCTTTAATGTCATAAAATAGCACACATGATCTTCTTCTGCTTGTTCCAGATTGTCATTTTAGGTACTACAAATATGGTAAATATTCGATAATCAAGCCGGCCTTCGGTCAACCGACCTATCTGCGCGAGTTTGCCCACATGGCAGCAATAGGATGGACACAGCCGGACAACACGATCAAGTGGAACTGTGGTGGTTCATTGATATGGGAAAACTACATCCTAACTGCAGCACACTGTACCGAAGATCATGAGTAAGTGAAATCGAAAGCATCTGGCGCTTGGGAAGTGTTTTAATACCTTGTTGCTCTAGAAACAATGCACCCGATGTGGCGCGTTTTGCAGATTTAGATCTGTTCAACGACACGGATAATCAGTACGCACAGCAGTTGAAGATTGTGGAAATCATACGACATCCGGAGCACAAATTTCGGGCCCGATATCATGATATTGCTCTCATGCGTTTAGAGCACAACGTGCTGTAAGTGACATCGTGTTGTGATTGTATTGCTTTAATTCTGTTTGTGCGCTTTTTTTTGTAAGGCTTCATGATACTGTAGCACCTGCCTGCCTGTGGACTGATGATGAGATACGTTTCAAAGTGTTGGAAGCTACTGGTTGGGGAGATACTGGTTTTGGTAGGAACTAGGTGGGAGGTTTTGTTGGTAAAAGAAACATTCAAAACCAGAAATCCTTTTTTATAGCTGCTGCCAAAACGCCAATTCTACTGAAAGTTGCTCTCCGTCCCGTAGATAACGAGCAATGCATACAGCACTATGTAAACCTGCGAGGGTTGCGGGACGGTTTGCATGCAAATCAACTGTGCGCTGGTGATCCTCGCATGGATACATGCCCCGTAAGTGACTCTGCTGCGATCTTTTCTGTTGAAGAGGTGGTTTTAATGCGGTTTTTCTGCTCTCATTGCAGGGTGACTCTGGAGGACCGTTACAGGTAAAGCTGCTACACAATACACGCGAGACACCCTTCCTGGTCGGCGTGACATCGTTCGGTCTGGCATGTGGTTTGTCCGTCCCTGGCGTATACACCCGTGTAGCTCCTTACGTACCGTGGATAATGTCCGTGCTTAAAGATCGCGGTGAAGCTGTGACAGGTTTGTTTGGAGGTGGAGTAAACTCAAAAAAAGGTGAATAACAAAGCATCTTCACAGAATGGAAGTTCCAACCGCAAGCCTGCGCTTTACGTTACGCACAGTATCGTGAGTTTGAACCGAGGGTAGTGCTGGACAAATCGGACGATATGGAACAAGTGGATCTATCTGAAGCGCATCTATTTCAAACAGCATCCAGACAGCTAGCTACAATTCACTGGGATGGAATGGAAAACGCTTCAACACCGCACGATTGCTTTGGAGTGATAATCGATGAAAGTACGATCGTCACACTTGCCCGCTGTGCTAGGCAGAATGGGTAAAATGACCACGCAACGAACAGTTTGGGACGTATTCTAGTTTCACTTTTAATACTAGCAAGCCACCATCCCATGTAAGCTACCAAGGAACGGCAGCAAATGCGGTCATTCGCTCGTACATACATCCCAACTGGAGAGAAGGTTCACTTTTTGGAGATATTGGACTACTGAAACTCAAGGAATCGTTGGATTTTTCAGCCGAATTTCAACCAGCTTGCATCTGGGAGCGAACGGATCTTCCCGAGCCGGAGTTTTTTGTTTCTGGCCGAGGGTTGCTAGAACTGAACCTTATTGATGTGGAGGATGAACCACTCGAGACAGGTGCTGGTAAGATAAGTTTGAATTGCTCAATGTGTTACATCTTCTTAGCAACTGGTTTTGTTTTCCTCACTCGCAGCACTAAATCACACAATCGATGTCCTTGGTGTGGTGCAGTTACACAACGCGACCAACTGTACCCAGCACCGCAATGGGACACCGGCCGAACATCTTTGCTTCGGTGCGGAACCCTACCTAGTGCCGGGCACCTGCCAACAGTCACCGGGTGGTCCGCTGGAGCGTGAGATAATGCGTTCGGGACGCAGCTTGATGTACGTGTACGCGCTCAACCTTTACGGACGGGATTGTGGTTACGGGGAATCGGCTCTCGGTGTTCGGCTAGCTTACCATCTGTCGTGGATGGATTCGATCCTGTTTCCGAAGCAGATCGACGAAGATGCCACCGAACCGTTCATATTTTTGAACAGTGATTTAGACGAAGGTGACACGTGTACGGTGTACAGTGGTTTCGACGGTGTTTGTACAAGGGCAGTTAATTGTCCGAAAATGTTGTATCGCTACAGTCAGAATCAAGTGGTACGGTTTTGTAGCAGTGGATCGGTATTGTGCTGTCCTCGGGAGGATGTGCGCAATGAAACTGATGCAGAGTGGAGAGAAATCGATAGCTGTGAAGTGGCATCAAGAGATGAGGGGAAAGCATTCAATCCTTACCATCATATGGTAAGTAAATGGTTGGCATGTTCTCTATTCTTCTTAATTTGTACTAAAATCATTGGAATTAGGTCACCATAGTTTTGAAGGGAGAGGAACTAACACAAGGATGCATCGGAACAATGATTACCAGCAGAACGTTTTTGACCGCTGCCAGCTGTCTTGATGGTAATGCTGTGCTCGAATATGTCTCGCTAGACAATAGTGAAGTTCCGATGATTGTGCTGATGGCTATTGAGAAGGTAATAGTCCATCCCGAGTACGATAGCAAGACAAAGCGCAACAATATTGCACTGGTAAGAGCGGTTAATCGTACCGAGACATCGTTCGGGAAGACTCCCGCCTGTTTGTGGGGCAACAATACGCACACCCCGTTTCACTTGAACCAAATTGGGCTGACGGGTATGTTAGGAACTGTGTATGCTAACGTATGTATGAAACAAGCTAACGCTCATTTCCGTTACAGAAGAGCAAATGCTTGGTGCAGCACTTGCGTTCACAAAGTTTAACAGTGATTGTAGGCGAACGTTTGGCAGACCGTTGACAGACGGTGAACTTTGCGTTGATGTGGAGTATCCATCGGACACGGAAAAGATTGTGGTGGATGAAGGGACACCAGCCTATTGGATAGGACGCGGCACGTTCAACTATCTCGTTGGTATTGCTAGCCATGCTGCACCGAACGATAGTAGTGTGTTTCTGCACACTCGCATTGCACCGTATGTTGGGTGGATTAAGAGTGTTTTGTAAAAATAGATGATAAATAAAAATATGTGTGTTACACGTCTAA
>KB696690.1:0-11343 GCA_000349165.1 Anopheles christyi | reverse complement strand
GTTTAATTTATCCTCACAACAAAAATTAAGATACATTTTTCATAAACTACCAGCCAAAAGTTTGTTTTTGAACAAGCATATGCACATATGCAAGTAGATAGGAAACTGTCAAACTGGTAACCCGGGGGGGGGCATCGAAAAAAGCGCTAATACGACACATGATTCTATATTCCACGATCGTACGTACGACGTTTCAAATTTTCGTATGGGGTTTGACAGATAAAGTCAGACGTTTCTTTTCATCATACGACTAAAATCAAACAAATTTGATTTTTGTCGTGCGGAATAATCATATATGATTGAGCATTGATACCAGCTTAAAGAATATACAATTGTTTTTGCTTTGATAGATTCTCCCAGATCATTCAGCTGTATATTATAAACTTCAGATAACCCAGATCATTCAGCTGTATATTATAAACTTCAGATAACCCAGATCATTCAGCTGTATATTATAAACTTGTATCTGTCAAGCACACTGGGTGAACCTGTTATCCGTGTTGTTCGTATATCCGGCTACCATCAAATCCCGGCATGGCCGGATAAACGGCGATCCACTGTATAAGAAACCCCAAAATGTCTATGCATATTTTATTTTTGAAAAATGCTTTATTTGCAAATCATTCAATTTTAATATGCTAAAAAGGTGATTCTTTGAATCAACATTCAAATAAATAAAACTTCGCATCAATCTTATTTTAAGTATTGAGGTTGACACTATATACCCATTACCAATCAGCTGTCGTCGGCTTTGTGTTTGTTATTTTGTTCAGTGCATAATATTGCTTCCATAGGTTTCGTATAATATTTCGTATAATATAACAATAATAAAAATGCCAATAAGGAACGTCGTTTAAGATTATTTAAAAAGATAAATGCAAAGTGACATTTTGTGGCGTTGATGCGTGGCCGGATCATAGATAAGGATTGGTGTTCTACGATTTACTGTAGGAAAGAGGAGTTCCAGTAAAAACAATGAGCATGAACGAGGCCTCTTCGTTAGAGTCTCCGCGCAATAATATTGTGGTGGACAATTCTGCAAGCCGGACATCTTCAACTACTACAACACCAAGTTCAAGTAATAGTTTAATAGAACCTTCGGAAGACTCCTCCCTTAATAATGCTTCAAGTTTATTCTACGGAGGAGAACGTGTCACACTTACTACAGAAACGGTAAGCAATCAACTGATTGAAGCTTGTTTTCTAACTTTCAGTTTATATTTCTCATTAACTTCATATAAACGTAATAATACACATTTTAGCAATTTCAGTAACATAATGTTTCTTTATTTGTTATAACTCATCCAGTTACCATGATTTAATTAGCCACAAATCTTTCTTCATTCAATTTTTTTCAAATATTGAGTATTTTAAATAATTATTTTAAGTTCATACTTCTGGGTTCCAGGTGGGCACTTTGTCCGTTTAATACGTTCAGCGCCACATTACCCGAATAGGGGTGATGAAGAATCCAGTTCATATTATGCAAACCCAATAACCCTAGCGATTTTTGACACGCCGTTCAACGTGTTAATGCTAGATCCACCACTGTAGCAATCTATTTCGTTAGTTATAGAAAATGGAAAATTACCGCATTAAAATCTTTATATTTTAAGACGCATCAGAATGTCATTCAATAGTTGGTCCGTAATTAAGAGCCCAATGATAAAGTAGATACCTTAATAGCTTAAATATTTCGCAGACCAATTTCAGCTTTCGAGAATTATGGGCGTTTACGGGGCCGGGCTTTCTGATGTCTATAGCTTATCTGGATCCGGGTAACATCGAGTCAGATTTACAGAGTGGGATTGTAGCAAAATATAGTTTGCTATGGGTACTACTTGGAGCTACGTTGCTTGGTTTAGCAATGCAAAGATTGGCTGTGAAGTGAGTAGATTTCCAGCATCCGTTATAAAAAATTCATCATAAAATAACAAACATATTGTGTATTCAGAATTGGAGTTGTTACAGGATTGGACCTAGCTGAAATGTGTTATAAACAGTACAAAACAGTCCCAAGATTGATACTTTGGCTAATGGTGGAAGTCGCTATTATTGGATCTGATATGCAAGAAGTGATTGGTACTGCAATTGCTATCTATCTTCTCTCGTACAAACGGTAATCTTGCAATACTGAAAATAATCACACTTTATTTTTACTTATTATTTATTTCATTTAATTCCGAGGCATAACTTTCATATATAATATAAAATAAACCTGTACAAGACCGGAATGACCACATAGGTCTATTAAGCCAAGAACAAGAAGAAAATCCTCGTTCTTTAATGAAATTGTAACCATCTTACCAGGATTCCCAGCATATTCCGAGACCCTTGCAATTCAATGCAAGCAATGTCAAGCGAATATCTTCCGTTAAGTACAAGAATATATCAAAAAAGTAAAAAAAAAACTTATGATCGGCAACTCTCTGCCCAAGGACATATGCACAAATGAACTATGAAATTGTGTTAAATTGGGATATGCTGAGAACCCTTGTTCTTGGTTGAATATTATGTGTAGTACATATAATACATATATGGGTTTTCAATTAAAGTGGCTATTTTTTTTTGTTTCTAGAATACCATTATATATAGGTGTGTTGATAACTGTATTAGACACGCTTTCCTTCTTGTTTCTTGATAAGTACAAACTGAGACGTTTGGAACTATTTTTCGGATTTTTAATTACTACAATGGCTGTATCGTTTGGATACCAGGTAATGGTTATTACATACGTAGCAAAGGTGGGTTGTAAAACAGAAATCTTTCTTTTGTGCCATAGTACATCATTACGGATATACCTCAAATGGAAGTAATTGAAGGTATGTTCATTCCTTGGTCATCTGATTACCGCCCCGGTACGCTGCTGCAGGCTGTCGGAATAATCGGCGCCGTTATCATGCCGCACAACTTATATTTACATTCAGCACTTGTAAAGGTAAATGATTTTTTTCAGTAGATCGAAGAATTAATGGAAATATGAATTAATTTTTGAATTTTGTTTTCTTTTAAGTCTCGTGTGATCAATCGAGACGAAGTTAAGGAAGTGAAAAAAGCGAATCGTTACTATTTTATAGAAGCAACGATTGCACTTGCAATATCGTTTGTCATTAACGTGTTTGTAGTTTCTGTGTTTGCTCATGACGTGTACGGAAAAACTAATCAAGATGTGGTAAGTACTTAATCTACTGACCTTTTAATAGAAACAAGATAATGAAATTCCAAATTATTTCTAAATGACATTTGCAGATTGACGCTTGTAGCAATTCATCTTTTGCGGATGACATTCGGACTGCATTTACGGCGAATAATGTAACTGCCGATATCAACATTTATAAAGGAGGATTAGTGCTAGGATGCTTTTATGGCGGACTATCAATGTACGTGTGGGCAATCGGTATATTAGCAGCTGGTCAAAGTTCCACCATGACTGGCACATACGCGGGACAGTTTGCCATGGAGGTAAAGTTGATGATCATGTAAAGAATAGTCTTACCTACATTTTTATTTTTTTAGGGATTCCTCAATTTACAATGGGCACGGTGGAAACGTGTATTGTTCACTAGAACAGTGGCCATCATGCCTGCATTTTATGTTGCTTTCTTCAGTAGACTAGAAGATTTAACAAAGATGAACGATATATTGAATGCCGTCATGGCCTTACAGCTTCCATTTGCTGCAATACCTACTGTCGCTTTTTCTTCAAGCGTGGGTAAGTGTCTTTAATATAAGCTACATTAGATGCTCGATAATTGAGTGCTTTTTTTTACTGGAGGCTCGCTAACTGGTCTGTACCGCAATTAAATAAAAAACATAGCTACAACGTCATCCAACATGCGGAAACTGATGTGGGGTATGTCAATGGAATTTGCCTTTGCTATGCCTTTGCAAAGCATGTAAAAGCAATACATTTTAGTACCCATCGGCGATTGCGATTGAGCATTGCTCGCTTGTCGAAATGTACAGCACAGGTAGCGAACATCTTTTGTACAGATAGTCCCCGAAATACAAGTTACCTGACATAAGCGGTTTCAAATTACGCGTTTTTTTTTCAATTCTTGAAGCAAAATGTACTGCATGATTTCTTTTGAAGAATTTATTTAGTAATGTCTTCAGGTTAAACTACTTATACTTAAAATATAATTTGGCTCAAAATTACGAAATTTGACTTAGGCGGCTATTCATGATACCTGGTCTCTGCAGGGGCAGCCCGGTGGTCTAATGGATGACGCGCCGGCTCCTGTAAAGGCCGGACGTAGTTCAATTCTCATTGTCCCCCCGTAGCAAGGCCTGACTATCCAGTTAATTGGTAGAAATAAGTCTAGTAAACCTGTATAAGGCCGGCATGACCGCGCCAAATAAAAAGAAAGAAGGTCTCTCTGCAATACGCATGAATAGGGTATCTCGCGGACTATCTGTATTTCTAAAGTCGTTGTAAGTATTTACTATTTTTAAACGTTATAACTACTCTGTCTTTTCAAAATAATAAAATACAGCCCTAATGAAGAAAGATTTCGTGAATGGCAGGTAAGCGGTTATACTCTTGACTAATTTTTAAAATCATTTCGAAGATTTTTAAATTGTTGCCACATTTCTTTCGTAGACTTGAAAAAATCATCTCTATCACACTAAGTTTTACCGTTATTGGGATAAACTTGTATTTTATTATTGCCAACTTGGAGCAAGTAAATTTAACGCCTCTGATGATATTTTGTGTTGGTAAGTTCCCCCACCAAGACTAATTCATAATTTAATTTTAACTGCTAACCCACACGAAAAATTTCGCTTTATTTTAGTTGTTTTTGGAACATTCTACATCGCTTTTAATGTGTATCTTTTATTGCATATGATGGTAAATCTGGGAAATAAATCTGTAGCTTCAAACTGGGTAAGTTTGATTATTTTATGACACATTTTTTACGATAATTGAAGTATTTTTTCCATTTTAGGTTATAAAGCGATTTGTCTTGGATGATACACATTTGTTTTCAAATATAAATGGCAATGCATTGTGATTATAGAGCCACAATTCACATGTGTACTTCAAATTTGCTTGAATGAGAGTTTTTGAACTGTTGGTAGATGTATGTCAATATAGGAATAGTACTACATATGAGTAGCAATCTTATTGATCCCAGATATTGTGCCTGAGTAGTTTAAACTGTAATATAAATACTACTTTCTTTCTGTTATCTGTTTTGAAGAATGCAACATGTACATTATCAAATTTTCTCATAACTTCGTTTGATGAAATGGGAAACGAGAAGCGAAATCTGTTTTGTATAAATAGTTTTGAACGGTGATGTGCAATAAACATATATATGTATATAAATAAAGTAAATTGTACATTTTAAAAACAAGGAGAAGCCTGCCCGTGGTCTAATGGATAACGCGCCGGCTCCTGTAAAGGCCGGACGTAGTTCAATTCTAATCCGGACTGTCCCCCGTAGCAAGGCCTGACTATCCGGCTACGTGGTTAAAATAAGTCTAGAAAGCCTTATAAGGCCGGCATGACCTCGTAGGTCGTTTACGCCAAGCAAGAAGAAAATCAAAAACATAACTCTTGAGTATTTTTTAATATATTATCAACAATTATCGATTATCAGCATTGATACACATTTGTTACACAATTCAAATCTAAAAACAATTTCGTGGTTGGCTAATGGCGGAAACATAGTCATGGGAATTTTCACAGTCTCTTGATAAATGTACATCTACATAACAAATGTGGCCGCAGGTTAGTAACTGTTGTGTTTCGCGTATCTTAGGTATTATATTATTGCACATTAACACTATACACAATAATAAACAAACAAGTACACTATACAATTAGCATATTTAAACTACAGGCCACGCACCAGCCGTACCGTGGAGCCCGCTCAACTGGCTGCTCGCTGCACACTCGCTCTGCCCACAAAGCGCGGCTGATATACACTTAGCGCCCATCGCTAAGCGTGAGCGTGAACTAACAGCTAACGGTGCGTTACTTGTCCAGCTAACGATGCGTTACTTGGCAACGCATACTATAGTCTTTTTCACTATCTGCTTTGCACTTTCGCTGTTCTTGTTCAGTTTATACACCTTGTTTTCATTTTATCTCGCCTATTTCTTTTACTTAGGCTGGTGTCAGTGCTCGGTAGTATACGATTCGGTCGTACGACGTTTCAAATTTTTGTATGGGATTTGACAGATAAACTCTGACGTCTGTTTTCGTCGTACGACTAAAATCAAACAAATGATTTCTACGATATCACAATGCATCATGAATTCTATCTTTTTTTTTTTTAAGACTTTTTATATTTTATGTCCGAATGTACGACTATTATTTTTTTCCGATGCCAATTACTTCAAAAAAAAAAAATTGTTGAGGATGCGAATGGTCTGTGGATAGACAAGCATGGTTGGACCGATTCCGATGTTCAATTTGCATCATGAACGCTCTACACGTGCAGGACTGACTATCTTGCTAAGCATTAAAATTAAGCTCATAAGTCAGTACAAAAGGGCTTGCTACATCAAAACCTATTTTAATGTACACATATAAAACTCATGTTTAGTTTCACAGGGCTTATTTTTGTGTGTTTTTAACTTGAATATTTTTAAGTAATTTTTTTTTGCAATGCTATCATGCTACGCACGTATTTAAAAATAATTCACGATTGTTCGTAGCATAGGGAGCACCCGTTGAAGAAATAAATTTACTGTGTGTTAACTCTTTTAAGTTAGTTAGTTTTGAAAGAAACTACATTCGGGATAGAATTAAAAAAAAAGCTGGTCTAAGATAGAAGTATTGTTTTAATTTTCATCACAACATTGTATAACGATTATAGATTACATTGTATAACGATAATTGATTACGTATTCAAAAGTTATAAGCCTTCTTAGATACTGGCTATCCAGGGAGCCCGGTTGCCTTGATACGGTTTTTTTCTATAATTTGTTGTGGAAATATTCATAGTATTTAAGGACACAGATGGCCATAGTCTTCACACATATACCAAATGCAATGGACAATTCAAATATATGTTATGAGGACAAACGCAGAGTAGTTTGTTTCTCAAAAAACTTATTGTTTATATAAATAAATAATCATGTGTCATTTGAAAGAAATCGTGGGACTTGTTTTATTTAAGCAATTCATATGTACGTTCGATTCAAGCAATAATGTTTTACACTTTTGACATTTTAACGTATTCTACAAAATAATCATAAAACAAAACTTTAGAACCATCCTTTAATTTATCAATTTGTGTACCATCCATGATTGTGGTAGTTACATTTTTCAGAATTTTCTTCCTCAGTATTTGTCTACCTATTGTAGTTTGGTAATTTTTACCATATTTTACCTTTGTTGGAGGTAAAATCTCTGGATTGAATACCATTTCCGAGCAATCATAGTTGGTGTAGTATTCGTCAGGCGTCCTAATATAAAGAATAGACGGAAAAATGTAAGTTGTTACGATAAAACAACAACAATCCAATGATATAACAATACTACTAGTTTGTCTGATTACTTACAGTGTTCTACCGGAGTTGATGGGAACGGTGTCAGAACCATTTAGAACATTCTTTATCATTTTACGAATGGTCGGATGGTAGTGCCGTGCCAAACAGCTACTTTCATACAATGCAGTACAATTTGCATTGGCAAATTCTGGTTCATCATTAAAAGGATCAAATTTACCCGAGCCTACGACCGCTTCAGTGTCGAGCAGGATATCCAGTTGCTGATTCATATGCATACAACTTCGGATTAAAGATATGAGACCGAGTGAACCATTGGGAAGTACTTGTAGGCAAAGCGTTGAAAGGCGTTTCACGAAACTCACGTAGCGGTGATACGTTACGTTTCGACGACGTTTGAATAGGATGATATCTAAAGTTTTGAGAATGGTCTGCATATCATCGTGGTTTTTTCCTGCAAATAACAAGGTGACTATCAATGTAATGTTGATTTAAAGTTTAGCTTATACAGGCATTGAGTAGTAAAACAATCTCTATCGTCTCTCCACTCCAAAGAATGTAAAATGAAATATATTTATTGTATTTTTTATTTTTGGAGGTTAACTTTATTATTAGTTTTTTTCTGCCTTACCTGCATTTACGTAGAGCAGATTCTTGTAAAAATGCGAATAGAATCTTGCCGGATCAATGTTGAGAACTTCTCCTTGTCCACTAAGAATGATGAACACCGTTTGGATGCAGTGTAATTGCTCCCTATATCCCAATTCCACGTTTTCCAACAGATTATTCAATAACTCAACTAGATCCGCGAAAAAGTCGATATTAATAGTGTGCGCAAATTTCGATAGTCCTTCTAAAGTTACACTCAGCACTTTTGAATCAGGATAACATTTAAGAATTTTAAAGTAAATCATGAAAGTCAACTTTGATATTTCTGTCAACTTTCGTCGCACTACTTGCTTGCTCTCTTCTGCTTTCGTTTCAAAAATATCCTTTTCAAGTTCCTGCAACTTTTTTTTGCGCTTGCGTTCCTTTCGCGACATGTTGATGACGTACGACTTTTGTTTCTCTAGTTTCTGCTTTTTTGCCTCCAATAACTTGTCGTCGTTCATATTGATACGATGAATTTGAAGATTTTTTAAGCAAGAAATCATTTCAGGAAAAACATTTCGTTGTTTTTTCTTTATCAGCATGTTAATGTGGCGGACCGTCTGTAAAAAAACAAAAAGCGTGTTAAAACTTATATAATTATG
This sequence comes from Anopheles christyi, assembly GCA_000349165.1. Taxonomy (NCBI): domain Eukaryota; kingdom Metazoa; phylum Arthropoda; class Insecta; order Diptera; family Culicidae; genus Anopheles; species Anopheles christyi. The sequence goes on along the minus strand of KB696690.1, from coordinate 2,626 downwards.
TGCCTTGTTTAACTTACATGATGAGTCAAATCCAATCGTGCATCTGTTTTAAATAACGAACTGAAGCAAGAGTGTACCATTTTTCGTATAATTTCTTTAGTGTTATTTAACATTAACACTAGTAGTTGTACAATGTTTGGACTGAAGTTAAAATATGGATGTGCTAAAACTAAATCGCACATGCATTGCACAGACATTTCTAACAGATGGCGTGTTTCTATGGTTTGTTTTTCTGAATGGCGAAGTTTCCTGGTGTATTTACTCGTAATTCCTTCCATGTGTTTCAGTAACTGCTTGTAGTAAGTAAGGAGCTTGTTCTCAAAATTAACCCGAGCAAGCGTATCTTTCTTTACTGGAAAAATAACATAGGAATAAAATCAAACACAAAATTCATTTGTTTGCCCCAGAGGTGATCGATAACACCGTTCAGAATTTTTCAAGACTTACACTTTTCATGTTCTTTGTCAACGATGCCAACGCGATATTCCGGAACAATATCCTTGAAAACTTCGACGAGAGATAGCATAGCCGTTTTACGAACTGCCAGAAAATTGATGGAACCGTCGCGATTCACTTCATTTAGCAAATCCAATAACACACCAATGTTTTCAATTCTAGCTTCCGGATTTTCCAGTATTGCCGCACAAGTCGTGCCGATAAAGAATTGTTTCTCTCGAATTTCCTCATCTCGTTTTAGTAGCATATCGGCCAATGATACAACCTGCTGTTCGCTCGGTGTATCTTCAAACATATCTTCTGCAAACTGCTCGTTTTCATGATCAGGCGAGCTTACGCTTGCGTCATCCTCCACATGCTTAGGAGCAGAACGGCTGATCAATCCTTTACCTTTGACTTTTATTGGCAATAAATGATTGACTTCCTCTTGGTTGTTTATTTCAGTGAGGACTGTTTTACGATACACTTCTTCTATGTCTTCGGTCATATTCGTTGGCACTTGTAATACGATTTTTTTCAAGCGAGGATTGTTCTTGGTGACTACACCAATGGTCGACTTGCTCATTTTGCTTTTGAGCACGTTTGGAGACTTTCCTACTAAAAGCGAAAAAACTTTCCATATAAAATTTGTTTAGCATGATGTAAACGCTATGGATTACCTTCATTTCTGGACAATTTTTTTGTTTGTTTGTTTGACAATTTTACCATTTTTAACGCAAATATATTATGAAACTGCTGGAGGAGGAAACCGGCGGACTTTTGTTTACCAAATACGAATTTACCACATGGTCTGTCACAGTACATGTGTAGGTGACGTTTCATGTATCGGATAATACCCAAGGGATATAAAGAAGGAAGAAAGGCTTCAAAGTGTTCGAACGCTCATACCCAATGAGCAAAATGGGCTATGTCGTCTGTTCGTTGTACAGTCTTTACCAGAGTTACGCGGTTCTTGGAACAAAATGTACTGATTTGACAAATCGACTTTCAAATGTGAAATAAATTGCCACAATAACACAAAAACTAGAAAATTATGATGTTTTTCATTATAAATCCTACTCAATAGCAATTTCAATAGCTGAGATTATCATTTTTAATGATATATGTTAATATTTTATGGGTATTTTAAAACGAAAAACTCGACATAAGCAGAAATTCGAGATACGCAGTCTGGCCTTGGTCCGCGTATCTTGCGGACAACCTATATATAGTAACAAAAAGTCTTTAGATTGGTATACCTGGGTAAACTTTTATGAATTTCCGTACAGTAATACAGCACATACTGCCACGGGATATACCCCATTCTACCTTATGTACGGCAGACAAGTAAATGTAACAGCAAATATAATAAACGAAAAATCGAACAGATTGCAATACGATCTATATAATTGCGCAACCGTTTTAAAAATAAAATTAAAAATTAAAATAAATTTAAAAACCATTCTAGGGCTTAATAAACTTCATAACGCATTTTGCTTTCGTCCATTTACGTTAAGTTTTCGTTAAAATTTCTAATTTTTTTCGGGTACTTTTTGACGAGAATTATAAAATTTAACGAATCTTCGACAAGGATGGTATATACATCTATTCTACTCTATTCATTTTCTGCTTTTTAAAATACGAATTCTCCCACCCACCCGATTTAACAATCGAATAGATAATAAAACAACACCAGTGGGAGAAGTGCAAGCAGCAATTGTCTTTATTTTTCATATGTGTGCGCCTTCAATTCAGCAAATATTTTGCTGAAAATTGCTCTTGGTTTGCTCTTGCTCTTTCGTAAATTGATATGCAGATTAAAGTAACCACAACTTTCAGGCACATACCATTTTCGGTAACTTACGATGCTCTAGCTGTTGTATGTGGTAGTTGAAAACCATTTCTTTCTATACGGTCGCTTTCACAGGATTCTTGATTCACTACGTATCACAACAAACTTAACTCGGTATAACAAGACACGCGACTATCAACGTATACAGAGGTTTCACGGTGTTTTGGTTGTTTCCTGAAATTTGTATGATTCGACTAGCAATTTATTGTTTGCTTTCCGCTTATTTTTGGATCGGTTTCCGGCTTTATTGCTAATGTGGTAGCATTTTTGACCATACAAAATTTTAGAAAAAGATAAATAAATCGTGTGATGATTCTTAAAATCAGAGATACACTCACA